>CM035436.1:50876175-50896175 GCA_020310875.1 Ceratopteris richardii | reverse complement strand
GCAAGTGATCAAGTGTTTTGATTAAATGCAAGATATAGGAGTGTCTCCTAATGCTGCCACATATGTGTGTGTCTTAAAAGCTTTAGTCCCAGGATTTCGCTATCTGGGGATTGGACGAGTGCTGGGGAATGATTTTCTTATCAAAAAAGGTAGAAGAGGGACGCTGTGTACAGATAAGGGGGGGGTCCTTTGTGGAGAGAAGTGAAGGAGATTGCAGATTAAGACATACGCATTCGGGGACTCGTGCTTTTGGGTGCAGAGAACAATTCAGAGGTTACTACTGACGACTCATTTGAAGAGGATGCAGACGAAGTAACGGATGAGGAGGGTGCAGTCGAGAGCGGAGGTGCTGCTGAAAAACAGCAGAGGGAAATAGAGAATATATCGGAGGGAGCTCTGAGGAAGAGGCCGGAGGATGCTTGGGGGTTCTTCTTTCTTCTTCTGTGTGCAGACGAATCGAAAAGGGGTGTCGCTGGTTTCTCTACAGCAAGGATCGAAGGGAAAAGACAAGAGGCATAAAGAGTGTCAAGGGGAGAGTTTTCTCTTGGCTCATACAGCAAGAAGCGAACGAGATTTGAAGAAAAAGGGGCTACACATAATGAATGTTCAATTTTCATAGGGGGCAGAGCTTATCCTTGGAGTCTCAAAGATCCAGGTTGGAAGGGAGCTAACGGCAACCAGAAGGAGGAGATTTGAGGGAAGGCGTCACAGGGCCATTCACTGATATATCGAGAGCTTGCCATAGATCTTAGTTTCTGTGGCATGCTCCTTCTATACCACTATGCTGAAGGTGTTAAAGAGAAGCTAATCACTAAGCAAACTGTTAAGTGAACAGAGGCATCAGACACTCAAAAAAAATTTAGAAGATTTGATAAAGAAACAAATCAGGATGAGGAGATCACAGGTAATCTTGTTTTTTGAAGTGAATCCATGTGATTGAAGGATTTAAGCCATCATGCCCATGGAAAATTACTCAATAATCTCCCTGTAATAATCTTTGTGGAGTTATTATGCACTTTTACAATCATTGTTTTGCCTCATAATTATGCTTAGAATTCTAATGTAAGTCCTGCCTACAATGCTTTGTTGCTTCTTTTACAACTTGAATGATTCCAAGCTATGAAGTCCAAGATGTCCTATGTATAGAAAGCTCACAGGCTTGAGGGTTTCCTTTTCGGGATTGCTATAACTTTGTGGTGATGTACTCTCATAGATTACCATTTGCTAGCTGCTCATATCTTTTTTCAAACAGTGTATGCATGTTTGGATTGGCGGCAAACATCACTTCAATTGCAAAAAGTTACACGGTAACAGTAAATAAAGTGGAGACCGTAGGCACTTAGAGGATAAATTAGAAGTTGGAGTTCGTGTCTCTGTTTGAAAAGGTGCTTGCAAATTTATTGGAATCATCTTCATGACCACTGTATGCATATAAGGGAATATGAAATGAAATTCTAGAACCGCGAGTTTGATATAGACTATCCACATGTCTTGATGAGCCTGCATGTGGTGGCGAAAACAAAAATAAATTTGTTGCAATGGGATTTTTGGTTGACAAAACATATGGTACAAGGAGCTTAAACTTGGATTTAGTGTGTTTTAAAACAAAGCATGAATTGGTTAACACGAGAGTTATAATATCTCTGTGGTAAACTTCACACGTTCAAGAATCTTACAGAAGAGTGGAATGGAAGGAATGATTGGCATTGTTTAGTTAATGTTTAACCGATTTGATGTATGGCCTCCATCTCGTTGTACAATGCTTTTGATTGCTGATTTTCATGGAAAGCATAGAAATTTATTGAGCACTAAACCTTTAGAACTTCTGATTGTGGCATTTGGTCAACTATTTAAGTATTGGTTTTGTGAGTGAAAGAGAGAGAGAGAGAGGAAAAAAAAAAGAAGGAAAGTGAGAATGTGCACAAATACCCATAAATGTGTGTGTGTGCAAAAGTACGTATGAGGAAGAGTGTGTGTAAGTGAGGGAGCACGAGCAAAAGTGCACGAGAGTGAGGGAGAAAGTGGGAAAAGAGGGGTGGTGTGTGTGTGTGTGGATCTAAGATAGGGAGAGAGTTGACAAGACTAGGAAAGAAAGTGAAAAGTGGAATGAGTGAGAAAAATAGATAGGAAGGAAGGGAGCGGGCAAGTGAGTTAGAGGGTGAGAGAGGAAGCAAGGTGGAAGAGAGTGAAAGAGAAAATAAGAGAAAGGGTACGAAGAAATCAGAGTATATTTGAACACTAGTGAATAACTTGAGGAAGGATAAGCGATACAATATTGCGTGATTCCAACAAAGCATAAGCGTAAGTATGTATCTTTCCCTTGGACTAAGAAGCCTATCATTTTGGTGCGTTTGCCGGGAAAAGCTTGGCACTCTCTTATATTCCCTTGGACTAAGAAGCCTATCATTTTGGTGCGTTTGCCGGGAAAAGCTTGGCACGTCTCGATAAGAGAGTGCCATAGGTTTGCCTAGCACCACATGTTGGCCGAGCTTGCGGACCCAAGATCTAGTACATGAGCGAGGGAAGCTCATCCTCAGGAGCAACACAAATGCAAAGAGAGGAATGCGCTCAGAGAAGAGCCCTTGAAAGAGAAAGGAAGAGGTGGGAATTGCAAGGTGAGTCGACCTCGACTAGCTCGAAGAAATCAAAATGTGTACTCCCGTAGGAGAGTCGCGAATCAAGTGCGGAAGTTTGAAGGAGGGATCCTGAGGCCACGAGCGCTAAATTTTTGGGATCGAAGTGATATTGACATCACACCTCTGTTCGAAATGGCTCAGCGGATTTCAGTTCATTTGGGGGACTTCACCAAGTTCTCAGGTGCTTGGAACGAGGATCCAGATAGTTTTATCCAACTGTTTGAGGTTACTTGTGAGGCCAATGAGGTAGTTGACCAGGGTCAAAGGTTGAGGATTTTTTCGGCTATTCTTCGTCATGAGGCAGCCAATTGGTATGGGAATTTGACACCACAAGAGCGTGGAACTTATCAGATGCTCAAGGAAGCCTTCTAGGCAAAGTTTCGACGACAAGGCTTCCAAGATAGATTGGCTCAACAGATGGATTACTTGCGACAGGGAGTCAATGAGAGCATCGATAACTACATTCAGAGAATGGAAACGTTGGTAAGAAAGATGGGCACGAATGCCCCGAACGATGAGACATTGAAAAGAAGATTCATTTCGGGATTGAGAGATCCTACGGCGCAGCACCATATCAGCCTGACAAGACCTGCAACTTTAATGGATGCTAAGGAACAAGCAAGGCTTTGGGAGGAAGTACAATTATGTCAACAGAGGAAGATGGAGCTCATATACGAGCCTATGGGAGGCCCAGGGAATATTCCAATAAAAGATCCTGGCCAAGGAAGTCCCGCATTGACGACCCCAGCTTTTGTAGCTGCCACTAGCATGCCAGGCGAGGTAAAGCCTGCGCTAACTGAAGAACGAATATTGGAGTTGGTCACGCAAGCTATAAAAGCTACCACAATGACCCACGAAACTTACACAGTAAAACCCGAGGCAACTACAAACCCGAATCAAGTGTTTAGATCGAATACATGGTGTGGAAAGTGCCATGGTTACGGCCATTTGGCTTCAGAATGCCCTACAGTCTCAAGGGTATTCACAGATAGATCACCACCTAGAATGCGTTGTACTTTTTGTGGAAGAACAAATCACACGGAGGACTGATGTTACAACAAGAGAGCCTATGAAGAGAGGACCATGAAATCGGGAGATACTAGAGAACGGTCCTACACGGGATTGCCCGCTCAAAGTGTCCTGCCTACATCTCGTTGGGAAAACAGACCAACTTATGGATATGGTGCTCAGGGTCAAGGAGGAGACTACCCAAGAGGAGCCGCACGCGATCAAAGAAGAGACGGTCCAATTCAGTGTTGGAGATGCCATGGCTTTGGCCATACTCAATCTAGATGCCCAAACGAAAAGAAGCCAATTGATTATACCCCACTATGTAGGTACTGTAGTGGAGAGGGCCACTTTGATGAAGATTGTCCAAAACGAAGAGCTTCCATAAGCAAGGATAAAGGACCAGTAGGGTCCTTGAATTATGTTGATACTCAGATGCATTCCACATCGAGAGCTCAAGAGCACGTTCCTACGATTGGAGTAGTGTTCAAGACACCGAACCCTCAAGAAGGCTCTAGCTCGTCGATGCACTTCGTGGATGCTTATCAGGCCAAGAAACCACATAAAGAGCCCATTGTGGCAGTAGTCACAAGAACTCAAGAATATTTGAAGAAAAATCCAGAAGGTGAAAGCGGAAAAGCAAGCCAAGAGAAGATACCCGAACAGGAAGAGGTAGAAAACCAAGTTGGAGGATTTGCTGAGCAGCAAGAGTTTGAGGATGGGGAAGAGATAGAGATTCTTCCACCAGTGACCAAGGAGTTTGTGCCAGGCATAGCACCATTCCCTGAAAGATTAAGGGTTCCAAAGTGTAGGAAGGAAAGACAAAGTTTGGAGGAAGTGGACATCGTAAAGTTGCTCGCAGACACGGAAGTCACGTTGGACATTGGCACCTTGTTGAAATGTTCACCTGCTTATAGGAAACAATTCTACAATGAATATATTAAGAAGCCGAGGAAAGCTCGAGAGAAAAAGAGACAAGATAAAGACGTCCAAGGGATCATTCAAAGCATTACGACGCAAATTGATTCGAATGCTCCAGCTGTGACGGTCGAGATTAAAGGGTATGCAGTCCCTGGTGCTCAGTTAGATAGTGGAGCCGCAGTCAACCTTATGACTGAGTTCATGATGAAAGCTTTGGGCCTCAACCACATGGAAGAAACTCCGATGTCCTTGAGAATGGCAGATCAAACACAAGTGAAGCCTGCAGGTCTTTTAAAGAATGTAAGCACAGTTGTGGGCGGTCTAGAGTTTAAAGTTGATTATCTGATAGTAAGACCAAGGACCTCAGAGGCTACCTTCTCGATCTTACTTGGACGGCCATGGCTGGTGCAAGCCGAATGTGTGCATGATTGGCGCACAGGATTTATCACAATTGGACCAAAGGCGGATCGAATACAACTTCAAGTGTCTCCAAACTTGACCGGCAAGAGATCGACAACAACTGAGGAAAGGGAGCAGAAAGCAAAGGAAAAGGTTAGACAAGAAATGGCGCAAGTAAGATTTGCCCTACGCACGGAGACTTCTAAGGACCTTTCATAGGATGGATTTAACCTGCAATTGTCCAACCTCCAACATGCGAAAGTGGGCGAGTACAAAGATCCACTATGTTACAAGGATGACTCAAACCACGAGTTGCTGGGATGGTTGACACATACAAGTGAATTTGAGTGCTACATGTTGAGTATAGACGCAAAGGAAAATAAAGCTACTCAATCCCTGGAGAAGGGAACTTCAAAAGAAGAGTTGAAACTGGAGTTAGCTCCGACAATGGAAGTACAACAGTTGAGAGAAAGGGTTAGAGTGCTAGAAGCAGAGCTTCTAAGGAGAACTCGAGAATTGGAAAAGGAAGCGAAGAGTAAGTCTAAAGTGTCGGAAGCCATTGCAAAAGCTGAATTAAAGAAATTGGGTCTGGTTGAAACAGAAAAAAACAATGATTTACTGGCAAACCATGCACGCGTTGTCGGGAAGAAGGAGGTCGTGGCGGGAAGCCGATGCATGGGGTTGGATCAGGCCCCTCTCTGGTGTGCCGTTCCCGCTGTCCTGCGAGCAGCGTCTGCGCGCTGGGCACCTCGCCTGTGCTCTCCGGAGTGTGCGCGATCCTCGTAGGGTCCCTCGCCCCTCGGAAGTGTCGAGACGTGGGACCGTGGGCGTCGGAAAGAGACGATCGGATACCGCAGTGAAACACGTGATGTAGATACAACGGAAAGGAAACTCAAGCCTCCAATAAAATGAATGATACAAACAGGCCGCTACAGTGCGGGCCGACGGTACAATAAAACCGCTACAGTGGGGTGCGATGATACAATATTAACGCCGCCGCTACAGTGCGAGCCGGCTAGTGTAAACTCTAGATCCCTCGCTACAGTGCGAGAAATCGCCTACGGGATTCCGCTTCGGTCTTCGCGGTCCAAGCATTTCTTCAGGTCTTCGGTCCGCTCTTTACTTCAGGTACCCTCAGCAGTAGCCTCCCTTCTCTTTACTTCAGATAATCAGAAACCGCAATAACAGGGATGGGGGGTACTCTTTTCTTCAATCTTCAATCACTTTATATACTTCGTAAACCTGCATGAACCTGGAAGAGACGATCCACAAGGGCAATCCAAAGGATGGGGTGGTAAAATTTATTAGTACATGATGAAACCCGTAGTATGCTTTTGACTCATTCATTTTCACTTAGTAATTTTCTATAATGTTCACACACAAGGGAAACATTCACATGGAAATAGATATCTATTTGCATAGAAACGACCCCTATAATCATTCATAATCGCAAGTGAGTGCATATTCGCATACATAATCATCAATTTGTGCATTGTTCCCCTTCTAAGCAATTTCGCATAGACACACAAGGCATATTCAATCATATACCCATAGAGAATTTGTGAAAGAGAAAGTCACACTCTCGTATTCACATTCATACACAAAAATGGTTTTAATCACGCCCAAAATATAGATCTTTGCATGCACAAGATTGAAAACTTCATTTCAACTAAAAGAACATCTATAACTCTAGGGGACGTCAACAAATTTTGGACATAAACGTGGGTTCCAATGGCAAGAGAATTAATCTTTTTTTTGCTCTTTTCTTTCTCTTAAAAAAATATGCTTACAAGTTTTAATTTCTTCTGGTAGGTCACTTTACAAGAGAAGATTGGATACCGGCCCATAATCGATTATTAGGAGCAGATTTTATCTCATTGAATATGGAAATTTCCAAAACATTACACGAAGTTATTATCCGCAAAAGAATGAAATCCTATAATTTTTAGGATATGCATCGATGAATCTCTTTCTCTGTGTCATTTCTACACCGACTTAGCTGCTGTCATATCCCTGCACCTTCACCATCTCTATCTCTATGGTATCAATAATGCGTGTCCACAATTCCTTCTACAAAATCTCGCTCTCTCTCTACAGGCTTGAAGTTGCGTGCTGAATCCTGATCTAGTCTCTGCACATCTCTCTCTGATTCTCTCTCGGCCATCTAGTAGCGTCCGATATCTGTTGGGTCATCTGCCTATCTCGATTTCCACGTGTTTTCTCTACGCTGTGGAGAGAATCTTGGCCATGCCGGATGCGACAGGTTTCTCTCGACGTGGCGATAGAACAACCATGATGCTCTCTCTCACCACATGTCTACATATCTACCGCCTTGAGACTCTCTTGGCCTTTCGAGTTACAACGTCGACTTCATCGCCCATCTACGTCTCTCTCTCTCGACACATCTGGATATGTAACTCTGCCGAATTCTGCGCCAAGAGCGCCGCATGGAGATTCGATAATCCTCTCTCTGTGCTGCACGCCTGGTCAGCACTCTCTCTCTGCGATCGTCCATAACACCGCCGCCTAATAGCTCTCTCTCCTCCACTCTATTCGTGTGCCACTAGTTTATGATCTCTCTCTATATGCGTTCTCTGCAGCCGCCGCTAGGCCTCTGCCTCCACATGGCGCTCTCTCTATGAGCGTGATGATCACCGTGCCTCTCCGGCTCCGATAGCGCTGACCAGACACCCCCTACTGTTTCTCCTCTGCGTTGCGCAGCATCATCCTCCAAATCTACAACTTAGCCACGTATCTCTCAGATTCTCTCTCTAGACCTTCTGTTCAGGGCGTAGAACTCAGCCGTCTCTCTCTGTCATCTCTAGTGGCCATCAACGCTCTAGAATCTCTCTCTCCATGAATGCTCATGCGCAGACCTGCCCCTCTCTCTCTCATCTGCCAGAGACGCATGCCCTCTCTCCTCCATGTCAGAAATCTACAGCGCCCCGACATAGCCACCGACCAAATTCTCTCCGTCTGTTACTGCCGCCATCGCTGTTGTTAGAGCTATTCTATGTTTCTCTCTCTTTCGTGTTCGAGAATCGTTTAGAATATGTTGCATCAAAATACTTAAAAAGTGCAGTACAACAATATAATATTAAAGGCCCTCCCTAGGACTTCCTTCTAGAACGTTCTAATCTCCTCAATGAACTTTCTATTTTTGGCAGACTTTTTTATTTTTCCCTAGACTATGGTTTTGATTTCACACTGGATGTTAGCAATTTAATTGGTTTTTAGGGTTTGACCTATAGAAACCACCATTTCCAAGGGTCCGACCTCGGATTTTTAGTCGGGAAAATTAGGGTTTTGCTCACAATTATCTCAAGCTCGCCAATTCAAGGATTTATTTACAAATTCGGCCTAAACTCCAAGGGTTTCCAAGGGTTCAAGTTTATTTTTCATGGGGTAAATTTCGTGTTTCCACTCAGTTTCAAGGGTCAAACCTAAGGTTTTCTTGGGTCTAATGTCAGTTATTTACACGAACGGTTCTAACACACATCTCTAACATGGTTTCTTGTCACACAGGCAATCAAATCAGTCAAATCATGCATGAAATGTATCCTCTTTAGATCAAAACATCACACAAAAAACTTAAAAACAATGAACTTTCGAAAAAAATTAGTGCACACTCCCTGCGGGATTTCATCCCGACATTCACCCCCGCTAAACCTGCACATCGTCCCGATGGGCCAACCTGCAAGATCCAACAGAAGAGTATCAGGGTTCTTTTTGAAATCTCTTTACACTTTTTATGCCTTTCTTAAATCATGATCTCATGCAGTCATGCAATCTTTTAGGTAGATTTAAGCTTCACAAATATCATATTATGTTTCTGCGTCTGCAATCTGACAAGTAATTTTCATGCAGTCATGAAAATTAGGTAGATTTAAGCTTCACAAACATCATATTATGTTTCTGCGTCTGCAATCTGACAAGTAATCACATGAATAAATCGTCGGCTTTCTAGATCTTTTGTTTGTTCAACTGGTTCAGATCAAACTGCTCATTCTAAGTACTAGCATATACATATGTTTCTACTAACTCAGTTTGTAGAATATACTTCGATTCCTACTATTTATCTCCTACTTGATCAGCTCTCCATTAGATCTTTCTTTCTTTTTCTTTTTCTTTTTCATTTTTCTTTTTCTTTTTCTTTTTCATTTTTCTTTTTCTCTTTCTTTATTTTCCACTTCATCTCAGCTCAGCATTTCTTTTTATCTTTTATTTTTCACAAATCGGCCTATGTTGAAATCGGGTGCGACTCATGGACTTGTCCGCCCGGCCAAGTTTATTCCACCTGTCTGCCGACCCTGCATAGCGCACGACATACACAACATCAGCCCTGCATGAAATCGACGTCAGCTCGTGGCTCTGACCACCCGATCAGAGTGACTCCACCCGCCTACCGACCCATACAGGCGCATGACAACAGATAGGTTAGGCCTACGACGAAACTAGCTACGGCTCGTGGCCTCGATCACCCGACCAAGGTTGTTCCACCCGCCTACTAGCCCATCGTAGCGCACCAACGACATACACGCACATATAAGCTGGCTTGAGTATGAATGTTTTTCTCTATATCATGATCCATATAGAGGTAAGATCTCGCAAGAAATAAATACTAGGATCCAAAGTTTCCCACTCACTAAGTGTTCAAATCAATCAGCATATACATGCACTCGGTCTAAGCATGCCATCACATTCCCAAGCTTTCACTCCCAAAAGTCTCTAGTCCACTAACTGATCCTATTCATATAATTCCTAGTCTCTCATGCTTCATACAAACCCATAATAGATATTTGGTATCTTCGTTCTACATGATTTTCATAAATTCATACATATCTTTATCACACACAGTAATGCAATGCAAATGCTCTGACAGAAAGAAAACAGCTTTCAAATCAGAAACGTTTCACCTGGTCATTTTTCTTCATCTTCATCATTGATTGATCCAACTTTTCTTCATCTTCATGATCTATCATTCTTCATCAGTATCAGCATCAGTATCATCAGTTCCCTCCAGAAGTTCCTGCTCAATCTCATAATCCGCTTCATTTCTTTTCTTGAATAATTTTATCCTCTTTCTTGCAATCAAAGATCTCAAAGGAGTACTGTCTAACTCACGAAGTGCATACGTACCATTCTCAAACACAAACGTAACCACATACGGCCCAAACCATCGTTTGGTCAATTTCTTCCTAGCATCGTATTGAGTATCGAATGTACTGTCGTACACCAACACCCAATCATCTATCTCAATCCTACGTGGTCTCAGTCGATGGGTTTTGTCAAAATAGATCTTATTCTTTAGCCTTGACTCCTTTAACTTTTGGACTGCTTCTTTCAACTTTTCATTTCCTTGTTCTAACTGCTTTATTCTCAATGATAATAACTCTTCTCTCGTCATACCATCATTCCATGGGAGCGTCAACCATGTCACTATCTGAGTCTGGATGGGGAAGATTGGCTTTTGACAATACATCAATTCAGTAGGCATGAAACCTGTGGACCGAGTGTAAGTCATCCTATCAGCCCATAACGCGAACGAAAGAAACCTAGGCCACTGCTTGATGTCATCGCTGCAAGCCTTAGAGATCGCCTTCACAATGGAAGGGTGACCTCTCTCGATTTTCCCATTTGCCTCTGGGTTATAGGCAGTGGTGAGAGACAATCGAATTCCATGATGATCAAAGAACTCTTTTGCCTCTCTCGCATCCAACTCTCCCCTGTCCGCAACCACTTTCTCAACGTATCCGAATCTCGAGATCACTTCTTCTAAAAGGAATTTGCATACATTATAAGTAGTCTTCGTACGAAGAGCTCGACCTTCCACATGGTTGGTCAAGTCCTCTCTAACAAGTACAATGTATCTCATCTTATCTATCCCTTTGGGCATGGTTACAAGGTCGACCACCCACTTGTAATGGATACAAGGAGGGTACGTCGGATGTAACGGGTCTCTGTGCCTAACTGATGAATGCACCTGGCATGTAGCACAAGTCTCTACAATATCTCTCACACTGACATAAATCCCTGGCCACCAGTAAGCTTCCCTAATCTTCTCATATGTAGCATAAAATCCTTTGTGACCTGCCCATAAGGTCTCATGCATCTCTCTCATAACTTTTCTCTGAAGACTCCTCGAACTCAATACTCTCTGTGGACACTTCACCTTGCCTTTAGCGTGTCGCCAAATAAGCCCATCCTTCAAGAAAAAGTTGTAAGAATTTTTCCTGATGGATCTATACTTATTTGTGGACCAACCTAGGGAAGGTTTCAGAGTACTCAGATATCTTCCAATATCTCTCCACTCACCATCATACTCATTCTCTCGGAACTGCTCATATACATACACCAATGGATCGTATCTCATCATATGTATATCCCTTTCTACCTCATCATCATCATCAGACTCATCATCGAATTTTGCCCTTGAAAGCATATCAGCCACTGTATTCGACTTCCCAGCTATGTGTACAAATGCAGGATTTATAAACTTTATATAAGAGATCCATCTAAGCATAGCAATATCCGGAGATGAACAATTTGCAATCATGCCAATCAGTGGAAGACAGTCAGTCTCAACTATCACATTCGCCCCAATGAAATACTCTTTATCGCTTTTAAAGCAGTCACCAATCCCCATAGCTCTCTCTTTATCTGCGGATATTTTCTTTGAGTGTCATGCAAAATCTTAGCACCAAAGCGCACTGCATATCTCTGCCCCTCATCATCATCTTGCCCTATGACCCAACCTATGCCAATAGGACTGGTATCAACGGTTAAAATGATAGGTCTCTGACCTGAATAGTCAACACGCTTCAGAATCGGAGCTTCAATTAGAAGCTGCTTCAGTTTACGCATAGCTCTCGACTGTTTCTCTGTCCATACAAACTTCTTTCTCTTTCTCAGGAGATCATATAAGGGGTTCGTGATGTGAGCAAAGTGAGGAATCCATATCACATAGAATACACAGGCTCCTAGAAACCTTCTCACCTCACTGACATTACGACACACTTCAGAGATCCTGCTAATGGCCTCAACTTTCTGCGGGTATGGCTTGCGGCCATAATGTCCACACAGATGTCCTACAATGAGGACCTCATCAACGCCAAAAACAGATTTCTCTAAAGAAAGTGTCAGCCCTACATCTTCAAATCTCTTAAATATCTTCTCACAGTCAGAAATATGATCACTCACAAACTTTCTGCATCCTGAAGCATCTAAACTCACATCTTTCACTCTTTCCTCACATTCCTTTATCGGAACATCATCAATGAATGGCATAGTCACAGATGGTATAAAGTCTCGTAAAACCAGATTCATGGCATTCATCATGTGAGCCACAAAATTCGTCGCTCCCTACGGCAAAGTACACATGCGTACAAGTCCCAGTGGAGTCCTCATGGTCGTAATGTCTCTACTCTCCATAGCCAACTGAAACTGGTCATAACCTGAATACAGATCACCCATAGAGTAGATGGAATGCCCAGCAAACGCTTCAGCAAACTCATCCACTATGGGTCCTGTCCCTACGTTTCTAATTGTGACTTTATTCACAGGTTGCAGATCCTGAATGAAACGAAGCTTCCCATTTTTCTTAGGCACAGTAAACCACCTATTCGAATATGGAGCCGAGGAGGGTTCCAATATCCACATGGAAATCTTTTCCTTTAGCAACCTCATCAGCTCAGGTAAGTGAGCCTTTGGGACTGGTATAGGCCGGATATTCCATGGTATATGTGGCACTGTAAAGATAATCATGGGAGGTACTTGTTTCGGGTCTGCACAACCTATCTCATGTGGGAAAAGTGCAAACGCTTTTTCGTGTTTCTTGATGGCTTCAATAAATTTCTTTTTCTCTTCTTCTCTCAGGAATGGTTTTTCTCCAAACTTGATCTCTTTAATAGTCTCATCAGTTAAATGATGCCCGATGAGCTCTCGTCGTCTCAGCATAGGGTCATCCGACACTCGTAGATACTTTTCATGACTATCTTCTGGCAATGGCTGAGCTATAGGCTTCACTTTCTTATCCACAGTCTTATACTTCGTATTTACATTTACTTCATGCTCTCTCATAAACTCCTTAATCATCTCATACTCTTGGATAGAGCTGAGCATAATGATTTCTGATTTCTCATTTCTCTCAAATGCCTTCTCAAGCTCTTCCAAAGTAGTCGAACTTCTCTCTAACTGGATCACAACTTCAATCTTCTCATCAGGTAACATCATTCCTAAATGCTTATAGTGTCTCTCATGAACTTTTCTGAATTTATTTGAAACAGTTTCTTTCTGTAAGCATAGCAACTTGAATGCAGATGAATAAATAGAAAAACTTTCAAAACTATGAACAAAGTCATGCGAGACATCAAACCAACTCCCACTGTTGTCTCGCTCAACAGTGGATCCTAATAGAAATTTTGATCAGCAGAAGCTCCATACTCTTCAACAGGCATACACTCATCATGGTCATGTGAATTAATAGGTTTCTTTCTTATATTCTTTCTATTCCTGGAGTGATTTGGACACACAATCATCACTTGCAGAGAATGAAGGCCAGATCTAGAACGGATTCGTGCATAGGCAGATCCATCATCCATGGCCTTAGTCTCCATTCTTACCTCAGCTATAAAGGGCTGCCCAAGGATAGCCTCATATGAACAATGGTCCTGGACGAAGAAGTGAAATTCCTCAGAAATCCCACCTATGGTCACAGGCACAAAGGCGCATGCCCTAAGCAGTGCTCCTGAACCATTATCCGCTGTCCTCATCCTCCATCCATGATCTTTATCAATCGGCCACCTAAACTTATCATAGAGCTTCTTAGAAATCACATTTATCTCTGACCCTGAGTCAATCAAGGCCAGAGCAAAACATGACTCCTCATTGCTCCCTAGCTTCACCTTCATCTCAGGTGTTCCTCTCGCCCAAAAGGTCCTGCTAAACTCACTTTCTGTCTTCCTCATTTCATCATCAGGTATGATAGGACCTAGAGAATTTTTATGACACCTGGCAACCTCATCATCATCATCATCAGATGTATCACTCAATGTAACTGCTTCATTTGTCACTTGAATATCTTCAGGTGCTTCTTCCATCTCTACATCTTCAGGTAGTGGAAACCTCTTTCTCTTAACCAGCTTTATAAAACTGTCCTTGAACTCAGGCTTCGCTATGGAGAAGACCTGCTCCAAGGACATGGTCACTTGGCTCTTCAGTAAAATGTCATTTAATATCTCTCTTGCATCATTTTTCCTTTCCAACTCAGAAATTAATACAGCCTTTGGAGTTCTCTTCTTTTTCTTCTTCTTTTCTTTGTCAGCCTCTTGAATACTTTCTTGAATTTCATCTTTCTTTTGAACCGGTTCAGGTTCTTTCTCTTTCTCTTTAGTCAGTTCTTGAATCTTAGTTGGCCCAGCCGGCCTCTTTCCCTCTCTTATCTCCTTCTTCTTTGCCTCTGCCTGAGTAGCTACAGGCTCTTTAAATTGTACTTTCTTCTCATGCTGTTTAGCCTTTTCTTCGGCCTCTTGGCTTTGCTTTCTGGTCACTCTTCTTTCTGGCTCAGTCTCTTCCTGACTCTCATCTCTCTTCCTCTTTTCTTCTACATTTGCTATGTGCAAATAGACCGAGGATTCATCAACAGGAGACTTCCAGGCAGTCTTCTGCATAATCGCATCCCTAGCCCTCACCAAAGCCTCAATGGAATAATTTCTTTGGGGTTGAGGTCTAGGCACTTTTTCATCTTCCTCCTCAACAGGTTCTAATCGTGCAGCTGATGTACTTGCATTATTGCCAGATAAATCTTCATAAAACTTCTTCATTCCCCCCTTTCCCCAATTCACAGGTAGAGGAAGGCGGGTCCTGAAGTCACATAACTTCTTATCGATATCTATCACCAGCTGATGCTCTTTTGCTAGCTTAAGCTCTTCACAGGCATATGAAAAATGCTCTTGTGCATCACACCATACGCATCTCTTAGCCCCTCCAAACCCACCAGTCGCTCGTCTCTCAAAAGGTCCAGTGTTTCTTTGAAATGTGGTTTGCACTAGTGGTGTAGGTATCTGTTGGGCAACAGGCTGCACTAGAGGTGCAGGCTATGGCATCACATAGCCTTGCATATTTGGAACGGGCATAGTGCCTCTCTATAATGTATCTACATAACTCGTACTCGCCTGAGGAGGAGTGGGGTCCTGATATCCCATAGAATTAACGTTATTGTGAATACTCGCCATTTCTTTTGACATAGACGCTTGCATCGTAATAAGATTCTCTATCTGTCGACTGAGAATCTCAACCTGTAGCTCCATTGGCGATCGCTAAGTGGATGCAACATTAGCAAAAGCTGACGTTGCAGGCACATTCGGAATTGCCAGAAGTGGAGCTTCCCTAGGCGGTTGTGGTGTTACCACTGCAGGTCTATCGTATAACACCGCCTGGCGTTGCCTCATTTGGGCAACCGCTTCTACCTCTCTCCTCACTACACCCCAATCTTCAGTCAATCCAAATCTCTTCCCAGGCTCTTCAATCCTCCTTTCGACCTCAGTCTTGTCTTCAAGACTTAAGATCCTAAGGAAAGATATAACTAGGTCAGGTTTCAAAGCATCTAAATCGGCCTGTGGAAGTTGTCCATATCTTCTCAAGAACTCATTCAAACGTTGAGTGAGGGATGCAGTGGGCTTCGGAGAGCTTATCCACCGCAAGAACCCTTCTCTACTGTGTTGGGAAAAGTCTTCCAGATAAAACAACTTATGCAATTCTTTTCTGAATTCGGCCCAAGGCTTTGCTATATGTGCTGTAATAGGGGCTAAAATGGATCCTGATACTACCCGTGTGAAGTAATGTGTAAACACATCCTCAGGTAGACCATAAATCCATGCATGTTCCTCAAAAACATCTAGGTACTCGGTTACATTCAAGCCTGTAAACTTTCCTTTTTCTCTCAATACCGCTTGGACTACGCGGGCCCCTTGTTTCTCTATTACCATTTCCTTGAATATATCCTCCATCTCTCTTCTCTGCTCTGTCCTAGAATGTAGCACAAGGTCCAGTGTAAGTGGTTCAACTATCTCTCTAAGCTCAGAGTAGAGATTAGAGAAGAGGCTTGATGAGTCACGAGCCAAGAGGTAAAGGTCAGTCTAAGCTCTCTGATTTGCCTAGGCCAAAGTCTAGTCGAACTGTCCTCTCTTCGATTCCCAAGATTTCAATGTATTTTCCCCCTTTTTGTGATAAGTTTTCTAATGTTTTGTCTAAGCTATGAAATCAGTAAATCCCTAGTCTTAGCAAGAAAAAAAAAGTGCTCACACGTATGGACTAAACTAATGCAAAGCGTGGATGCTCACTCTCAAGCAGCAAGACAATCTTTTTGTTTCAGCAGTGTATGTGAAGCAATGCAAAATTTCAAATAACTTGAAATGCTGGTACCTGAAATCTCTGTCCGATGCCGAGGTTCTTGTCTCTTTCCTCAAGGAGTGGGTGGCGTGTCGAGGATCACCAGGCAACCACCTCGCTTCACGTCGAGTTCAGGTGTCTAGAAGGAGGTCGTGGCGGGAAGCCGGTGCGTGGGGTTGGATCAGGCCCCTCTCTGGTGCGCCGTTCCCGCTGTCCTGCGAGCGGCGTCTGCGCGCTGGGCGCCTTGCCTATGCTCTTCGGAGCGTGCGCGATCCTCGTAGGGTCCCTCGCCCCTCGGAAGTGTCGAGACGTGGGACCGTGGGCGTCCCAAAGAGACGATCGGATACCGCAGTGAAACACGTGATGTAGATACAACGGAAAGGAAACTCAAGCCTCCAATAAAATGAATGATACAAATAGGCCGCTACAGTGCGGGCCGACGGTACAATAAAACCGCTACAGTGCGATGCGATGATACAATATAAACGCCGCCGCTACAGTGCAGGCCGGCTAGTGTAAACTCTAGATCCCTCGCTACAGTGCGAGAAATTGCCTACGGGATTCCGCTTCGGTCTTCGCGGTCCAAGCTTTTCTTCAGGTCTTCGGTCCGCTCTTTACTTCAGGTACCCTCAGCAGTAGCCTCCCTTCTCTTTACTTCAGATAATCAGAAACCGCAATAACAGGGATGGGGGGTACTCTTTTCTTCAATCTTCAATCACTTTATATACTTCGTAAACCTGCATGAACCTGGAGGAGACGATCCACAAGGGCAATCCAAAGGATGGGGTGGTAAAATTTATTAGTACATGATGAAACCCGTAGTATGCTTTTGACTCATTCATTTTCACTTAGTAATTTTCTATAATGTTCACACACAAGGGAAACATTCACATGGAAATAGATATCTATTTGCATAGAAACGACCCCTATAATCATTCATAATCGCAAGTGAGTGCATATTCGCATACATAATCATCAATTTGTGCATTGTTCCCCTTCTAAGCAATTTCGCATAGACACACAAGGCATATTCAATCATATACCCATAGAGAATTTGTGAAAGGGAAAGTCACACTCTCGTATTCACATTCATACACAAAAATGGTTTTAATCACGCCCAAAATATAGATCTTTGCATGCACAAGATTGAAAACTTCATTTCAACTAAAAGAACATCTATAACTCTAGGGGACGTCAACCAATTTTGGACATAAACGTGGGTTCCAATGGCAAGAGAATTAATCTTTTTTTTGCTCTTTTCTTTCTCTTAAAAAAATATGCTTACAAGTTTTAATTTCTTCTGGTAGGTCACTTTACAAGAGAAGATTGGATACCGGCCCATAATCGATTATTAGGAGAAGATTTTATCTCATTGAATATGGAAATTTCCAAAACATTACACGAAGTTATTATCCACAAAAGAATGAAATCCTATAATTTTTAGGATATGCATCGATGAATCTCTTTCTCTATGTCATTTCTACACCGACTTAGCTGCCGTCATATCCCTGCACCTTCACCTTCTCTATCTCTATGGTATCAATAATGCGTGTCCACAATTCCTTCTACAAAATCTCGCTCTCTCTCTACAGGCTTGAAGTCGCGTGCTGAATCCTGATCTAGTCTCTGCTCATCTCTCTCTGATTCTCTCTCGGCCATCTAGTAGCGTCCGATATCTGTTGCATCGTCTGCCTATCTCGATTTCCACGTGTTTTCTCTACGCTGTGGAGAGAATCTTGGCCATGCCAGATGCGACAGGTTTCTCTCGACGTGGCGATAGAACAACCATGATGCTCTCTCTCACCACATGTCTACATATCTACCACCTTGAGACTCTCTTGGCCTTTCGAGTTACAGTGTGGACTTCATCGCCCATCTACGTCTCTCTCTCTCGACACATCTGGATATGTAACTCTGCCGAATTCTGCGCCAAGAGCGCCGCATGGAGATTTGATAATCCTCTCTCTCTGCTGCACGCCTGGTCAGCACTCTCTCTCTGCGATCGTCCGTAACACCGCCGTCTAATAGCTCTCTCTCTAATAGCTCTCTCTCCTCCACTCTGTTCAGGTGCCACCAGTTTATGATCTCTCTCTATACGCGTTCTCTGCAGCCGCCGCTAGGCCTCTGCCTCCACATGGCGCTCTCTCTATGAGCGTGATGATCACCGTGCCTCTCCGGCTCCGATAGCGCTGACCAAACACCCCCTACTGTTTCTCCTCTGTGTTGCGCAACATCATCCTCCAAATCTACAGCTTAGCCACGTATCTCTCAGATTCTCTCTCTAGACCTTCTGTTCAGCGCGTAGAACTCAGTCGTCTCTCTCTGTCATCTCTAGTGGCCATCAGTGCTCTACAATCTCTCTCCATGAATGCTCATGCGCAGACCTGCCCCTCTCTCTCTCATTTGCCAGAGACGCATGCCCTCTCTCCTCCACGTCAGAAATCTACAGCGCCCCGACATAGCCACCGACCAAATTCTCTCCGTCTGTTACTGCCGCCATCGCCGTTGTCAGAGCTATTCTATGTTTCTCTCTCTTTCGTGTTCGAGAATCGTTTAGAATATGTTGCATCAAAATACTTAAAAAGTGCAGTACAACAATATAATATTAAAGGGTAAAATGAATGACATGAAATCGTCTCAGAAGAATCTCCCGCAAAACGAATTCTCTCTTTCTTAAATGCAATACCGTAATGTATGCGAAAGAACATGAATGAACAAGTAAAGTCATGGAGCATACCTGGAGGAGACGATCCACAAAGGCAATCCATAGGATGGGGAAGAAACAAATGAGTTTGGACTTATTTATAGGTCCCTCCCTAGGACTTCCTTCTAGAACGTTCTAACCTCCTCAATGAACTTTCTATTTTTGGCAGACTTTTTAATTTTTCCCTAGACTATGGTTTTGATTTCATACTGGATGTTCGCAATTTAATTGGTTTTTAGGGTTTGACTTATAGAAACCGCCATTTCCAAGGGTCCGACCTCGGGTTTTTAGTCGGAAAAATTAGGGTTTTGCTCACAATTATCTCAAGCTCGCCAATTCAAGGATTTATTTACAAATTCGGCCTAAACTCCAAGGGTTTCCAAGGGTTCAAGTTCATTTTTCATGGGGTAAATTTCATGTTTCCACTCAGTTTCAAGGGTCAAACCTAAGGTTTTCTTGGGTCTAATGTCAGTTATTTACACGGACGGTTCTAACGCACATCTCTAACATGGTTTCTTATCACACAGGCAATCAAATCAGTCAAATCATGCATGAAATGTATCCTCTTTAGATCAAAACATCACACAAAAAACTTGAAAACAATGAACTTTTGAAAAAAATTAGTGCACACTCCCTGCGGGATTTCATCCCGACAGCGTGATCGGAGAGCACGTTCCAATCACAGCATCATCAAGGAATAAGGAATATTCGCGAGAAGCTCGGGTGAAAAAATGGGAAGTTTTTCCAGAGAATTTCTTGAGCGTGGGGTCAGAGCTACCAGATGGAGTACGAGATTGCATTAAATTAGCACTCAAAAATTTCAGCAAGGCCTTTGCATGGTCATACAGTGATCTGAGAGGAGTTGATCCCCGAATCTGCCAATATTATATAGACTTGGAAGAAGGTACCCGACCAATATGTCAACGACTCAGGCGGACGAATCC
>CM035436.1:50836175-50853675 GCA_020310875.1 Ceratopteris richardii | reverse complement strand
GGCAAAGATGACAACCATCAGGACACTCATAGCCATTGCTGCATGTAAAGGTTGGAAATTATGTCAATTAGATGTGAAGAATGCTTTTTTAAATGGTTACATTTCAGATGATGTTTTCATGGAGCAACCTCAAGGATTCAGAGATGGAAGGTATCCAGATCATGTATGTAAGCTCAAGAGAGCTTTGTATGGTTTGAAGCAGGCCCCAAGGGCATGGAATTATAGACTTGTGAAGTTCTTGAAAGAACTTGGATTTCAAGTATCTAAGGCAGATAGTAGCTTGCTTGTTAAAGCAAGTGATGATGGGTTCATTTACATGTGCATATATGTTGATGATATAATTCTTACAGGTACAGATGAGAAAGGCATTCAAAGCCTAAAGAAGCAAATGGATAAAGAGTTCAAAATCAGTGACTTGGGAGACTTGTCATATTTCTTGGGCATGGAGATTTCATACACTCAACATGGAGTGTATGTGACTCAAGAAAGGTATTTGAGAAACTTGTTAATCAAGTTTAAAATGAATGATTGCAGGGTAGCACCTACTCCAATGGAGGTAAATCACAAATTGAGCAGATATGGTGGAGAAGAATTCAAGGATATGAAGCTATATCAGAGTTTGGTTGGTAGTCTTATCTATGCTACATTAACTAGGCCTGACTTATCATATGCAGTTGGAGTTTTGTCTCAATTCATGCATTGTCCTAGGAAAGAACATTGGATTGCAGGTCAAAGAGTGTTGAGGTACATTAAGGGTACACTCAAAGAGGGTTTGTATTATGGTTTTACATCAGATACAAACATCAAAATATATAGTGATGCAGATTGGGCAGGTAATCCTGATGATAGAAGATCAACATATGGATACTTGTGTTATGTGGGAGATAAGTTAATCTCTTGGTGTTCAAAGAAGCAACATACAGTTGCTTTGTCATCTACAGAGGCTGAGTATAAAGGTATAGTTGAAGCTGCAAAGGAAGTGATATGGCTTAAGACTCTGATGAAGAGTTTTGACACCATATAGAGTACACCTATCATTTATGGAGATAACATGAGCTCATTTTATTTAGCTGCTAATCCTGTGTTTCATGCAAGGACTAAACACATTGAGATTGAGTATCACTTTCTAAGAGAGAAGGTGATGGATAAAGAGATTGAAGTCATACATACTTCAACAAAAGATCAGATAGCTGATATGCTTACCAAAAGCTTGGATGGACCAAAGCTACAGAGATTCAAAGACATGGCAGGCATAAAGAAGATAGAGAAAACCTCAATTGATGATTGAGGGGGAGCTGTTGGTGCAAGACAATCAACAATTGATGTTTTGATGAAGAGTTTAAGTCAAGGTTTGAAGGAAAGATTCAAGTTGTGAAGCATGGAAGAAGAATACATTCAGAAGAGGAAGATGTGTACACATATGTACAGATAGTTCACTTATATCTTTAAGAAGTCCTAAGGTTGTAAATTATATATATATATATATATATATATATATATATATATATATATATATATATATATATATATATATATATATATATATATATATACTATGAAAATTTCAGGGCAAGCATGAGAGAGCATGAGAATAGATTAATCAAAAGTTGTATGTGTCATTAGACATCTTAGAAGTGAGTTAAGACTCTCTCATCACTCAGTTGTAATTTTTCTCAGAAATGAAGAGAATGTTGCACCCGATATTTCTGAGTTTTCTCCTTCTGTGTTAGATCTTTTGTGAAATGCTTTTGTACAAGTCTAAGTCTATAGGTGATCGACCTCTGTACAAATTTTTAGCTTCCAATTGTGATCAGGCTCAGAGAATTAAGTGTAGGAACATTTGTATATGTGAATGAGAAGAAGTGAAGTTACATGAGGCACAAAATTCGATACGAAGGTTTTGATCAATCCTCCTTCCACAGTTTAAAGTTTTGAGCAAAAAAGTACTTAACCTTTAAGTTGGAAGGTAAGGTACTTGTGGCTAAAAGCATTTGTAGAAATGGGTTCTAGATTGAGAGAACCAAAGGTTTAAAGTCATAGGTGTCTAAATCGACTTCTCAGAAGAACAGTTTTAGACATAGGTGAGTTGTTGAGATCATTTCTCAAGTTCTACTGAATCTTTTGGAGTAATTCAACTTGGAGAAGGTGCGCAATCTAAAGACGACACTTCATACAAAGTTTTATAAAAAACTTTACATATTTGATAAGGCAATAAGTGAATTATGTGCAGCAGACTTTCTGTGTAATCTCCTTCTTCACAGTTTGTTCAAAAAAATTGACAATTGAGTATTGATCTTCTAAAATTGGTGAAGATCTGAGTTATTCTTGTTATAGAGGTGTTCTAAATACAAGTGTAACTTGTTCTTTTATCTATCCATCCATCCATCTATCTATCTATCTATCTATCTATCTATCTATCTATCTATCTATCTATCTATCTATATACATTTTTATCTATCTATCTATCTATCTATCTATCTATCTATCTATCTATCTATCTATCTATCTATCTATCTATCTATCTATCTATCTATCTATCTATCTATCTATCTATCTATCTATCTACCTCTCTATCTATTTATCTATCTATCTGTCTATCTATCTATCTATCTATCTATCTATCTATCTATCTACCTATCTATCTATCTATCTATCTATCTATCTATCTATCTATCTATCTATCTATCTATCTATCTATCTTTCTTTCTTTCTTTCTTTCTTTCTTTCTTTCTTTCTTTCTATCTGTCAATCTATCTATCTGTCTATCTGTCTATCTATCTATCTATCTATCTATCTATCTATCTATCTATCTATCTATCTATCTATCTATCTATCTATCTATCTATCTATCTATCTATCTATCTATCTATCTATCTATCTATCTATCAGTCTATCTATCTATCTATCTATCTATCTATCTATCTATCTATCTATCTATCTTTCTATCTATCTATCGGTCTATCTATCTATCTATCTATCTATCTATCTATCTATCTATCTATCTATCTATCTATCTATCTATCTATCTATCTATCTATCTATCTATCTATCTATCTATCTATCTATCTATCTATCTATCTATCTATCTATCTATCTATCTACCTATCTATCTCTCTATCTATGTATCTATCTATCTATCTATCTATCTATCTATCTATCTATCTATCTATCTATCTGTGTGTTTGTGTGTCTGTGTGTCTGTCTCTCTATCTCTCTATCACTCTATCTCTCTGTTTCTCTCTCTGCCTGTCTATCTATCTATCTTTCTATCTACCTATCTATGTATCTATCTATCTATCTATCTATCTATCTATCTATCTATCTATCTATCTATCTATCTATCTATCTATCTATCTATCTATCTATCTATCTATCTCTCTATCTATCTATTGTTGATGTGTGAAACATCACAAGAAATGAATTAATGTGACACTAGATAACCTGTATGGTCACCATTAACTCATTGCCACTCAAAACTTTGAGAAATGATAGCCAAAACAAGGAACTTTACTTCTTCATATTTTTCTAGTCATTGAAATGACATACCTTCAGTATTTTGCTAATTTCTCTTAGCTCAGAACTTATTTCTCCAAGATCTTTTGTTAGATGAAAGAAGAAGAGTGGAGCTTTCCAACAAGCTATTATTTGCAAGAAACGGATCTCTAGAACGCAAGTCATGGACTTCACAAGATGACTATGTATAACTACCAAAATTGGAAATTCTTCATGTTATAGTAAAAGGCGCCTGTCTAAAAATGGAATTCGATGCCTAACATCAACTTCCAACGAGAATTTGATGCCGGACATCGACTTGGGATGTTTTTAGCCACTTTTCAACAGGGATTCGATGCCAGGCATCGACTTCTCGCATAAAACCTTGACCTTTCAGATGCCAACACAATAGGTGATTTCATATACACTTGGAATATGACTTATCAACTGGAATTTGATGCCAAGCATCGAGTTGCTCCAACAAAGTCATGATTTGCAAACACTTCAGTAGTGAATGAAAAAGATAAATGAAAATATTACTTATCAACAGAGATTCGATGCTAGGCATCGAGTTGCTTGGAAAACTTGATCTTTTGAAATGATCACACAGTAGCTAATCATGGAGATGATGAAAAAAGTCTCATACACAGAAGTTTACTTAGTCCTTCTCGTAGCTATGAAAAACTCAGAAGTTTACATGTGCTTTCTCACTCAGAGAAGCCCGACTATACTCAGTCATACAAAATGAACTCCTTCTCACATTCAATCACTCTCTTCCACTTTTTCTCTCTTCGCGTCAGTTGATACAAACCAACTTATATAGATTTTCTCATTCTCGTGACTTTTAAAAAGCTTCTAGAACTAAAGTGAACTAACTTTACAAATATAATACACTTGTGAATTTGTCCCTTCACATAGGCATGTAGTTTTATTCTAAAGTTTTGATCTTCAAATGTATGTCCAATTAGTGGCTGTTTCTCCAAGAGCTCCCCCTCAATCACTAATTGACATTCTCTGTTTCTTCATATCATCTTCTTTGTCTTTTACTCCTACCATGCTTTTGAATCTGCTGGTCTTCACACCATCGAAACTCTTTGTCATTATGTCTGCTATCTTATCTTTAGTAGAAATGTACTCCACTTCAATCTTTTTCTCCATTACCTTTTCTCTCAGGAAATGATAATGTATCTCTATATGTTTTGTTCTTGCATGAAATACTGGATTTGCTGCAAGATAAAGTGAACTCATATTATCTCCATGTATTGTAGGTATACCTTGATCAATGCCCAAGCTTTTGAACAATGTCTGCATCCATATGAACTCCTTAGCTGACTCCACAAGTCATTTGTACTCAGCTTCAGTTGATGATAATGCTACTGTATGTTGTTTCTTTGAACACCAACTTACAAGCTTATCACCAATGTATATCATGTAGCCATGAGTGGATCTTCTGTCATCCTGGTTACCTACCCAGTCTGAGTCACTACAGGCTCTCAACTTCAAATCTGATGTAAAAGGATAATATAATCCTTCCTTTATAGTTCCTTTGATATATCTGAGAACTCTTTGACCTGCAATCCAATGTGGGTCCTTTGGACAATGCATGAATTGTGACAAAACTCCCACTGCATAACTAAGATCAGGTCTTGTTAATGTAGCATAAATCAAACTACCCACAAGAGATTGATACTTCCTCATATCTTTGTATTATGCACCATCATATTTACTGAGCTTGTGATTAACTTCAAGTGGAGTTGAAGCTTCTCTGCAATTTTCCATATCAAACTTCTTCAATAGATTAAGAAGATACCTTTCTTGTGATACATATATGCCATGATCTGTATAAGTGACTTCCATTCCAAAAAAGTATGACAACTTTCCTAGGTCACTGATCTTGAACTCTTTCTCAAGTAATCTCTTTACCTCCTTGATTCCTTCATTTGAAGTGCCTGTGATTATAATGTCATCTACATAAATACAAATGTAGATTGTACCTTCCTCTGCTCTTTTGATGAGTAGACTTGGATCTGCTTTTGAACTTTAATATCCAAGTTCATTCAGATACTTCACTAGTCTATAGTTCCATGCTCCTGGAGCTTGTTTCAATCCATAGAGTGCTCTTCTCAACCTGCAAACAAAATTTGGATACCTGGAATCTATAAACCCTTGAGGTTATTCCATGTATACCTCATCTGATATGTATCCATTCAAGAAGGCATTCTTTATATCCAATTGACTTAGGATCCATCCTTTTGAAGCTGTAATAGTAATGATTGTCCTTGTAGTTGACATCTTAGCTACAGGACTGAATGTCTCATCATAATCTATGCCATAGGTTTGGGCATAGCCTTTCACCACCAGTCTAGCTTTGTATCTGGCTATACTTCCATCTACAAGCTTCTTCACTTTATAAACCCATTTATTTTCAATTACTTTCTTACCATTTGGTTTAGGAACAAGTTCCCATGTCTTGTTTGTTGAAAATTATGGTACATGTGCAAGCTCCAATTGTGAGGCTTGACACATACTCACCTCTCATTTATTACCTCTTCATCATTAATGTATTTGTTGTAAGCCCAAAATGGAGCTAGCCCTAAAATGTAAAGCCTACACTCTTAACCTTAAGAGTAGAGTGTTGAATTAAAAAAGGGAAAATATATTTATGGCTTAGATAAAAGCCAACATGTAAAAAGAGAGATGGAATACTACAAAAGGTCGTGGCCTTATCCATATGGAGTGATGTGAATCATCAAAAGCCACCCAAGCAAATGGAAGGACAAAGGATAAGAAAGGAAAGGTCAAGAGGTGAGAGAAGATGCAAGGGTAGGTAAAAAATCCCATACCCATAGCTCTATATATAGAGCTCATTTGAACGTGAAAATTTGTGGAGATGACATGGAAATGGTGTAAAAGCATATGCTGGTCATTCTCTCACCAATGGATATCAGAAGGTACCTCATTTGGATGCTAAAAAGGCACAAAGGTATTCCAGCCGCATACCTTTTCTCTACATAGTCACCTTGTAAAGGTCATATATCTCTATGTACTTATCCAATTAATGCATATGATATCTTGTTGGAAAGCTTATCTTGTCTACTCTCTGTATCGCAAATATCACTATTAGATCGTTCTCCAATATTGATTGGGGTCATTTCTTGTGAACCTCAGTTTTCTGCATAACCTGAGATGACAGGTAGTTTAACTTTGTGCAATCGGTTGCATGGTCATATGAACTCCAAATGGAGTGTTCTATAGCTTGTTAGAAAGCTATGAGAGTCTACTGTGTGTGGAACAAATTTCAGAGCCATTGGATCTCTGAGTTGTGACTGAATCAGGTTTTAGTAAGCATGTGTCTTGCAGGGCAGATTCTAGAAGAGGTTCTCTCAATTTCACTGCGTGTATTGGAGTGTATTGGAGTGAAATTTCTCCACACTTTGGTATCAGAGCTTTGTTTGCAAAGCATTGGGAGTGGAGCCCATGGATGTGCAAAGAGATCTTGAAGAAGATGCAGAGATGTCAAAGGAAAGCTTGGAGTTATCATGCTCATTGAAAAGCTATGGAGATGAAGCTTTTGGTATGTAAGAAAAATTTGTTGCTTTATGTTAATTGAAGTGATACACTCTCTTGTCCTACTCTCTAGTACATATGTTGATCATTGAGGAATGCTATAAGTGATACTAATCACTTGAATGAGGATTTATGAGCAGCCAATGGAAGGAGATGAAGATTCAAGCAAAGAATCTTGGATGAGCAACTATGTATAGTTGCATTTGAAGATTGTATGTATGTTTGAGGTATTGCACTCAATTGAATGAAGTGCAAGATTATATTATGTACATGGTTGAGTATTGAAGCTTATATGTAAGCTTGATGATAGCATTATATGCTTATGCATTGGGTATGCTTTTGTATGCATGCTTGTCAAAGTTATGCTCAAATTGTATGAAAATTTTGGACAGCCATGTGTAGGCTGAATATATGTTGAATTTAAAGTTCACTATTGATGTCTATCATGCAAGAATGTATGCAAATGTGGATGAAGATAATATGTACACATGTTTGATAATGTGTGGATGAGTATGAGGCTATTTTATAAAGCCTATAGAAGCTGAAAATTTGCAGGTCTATGTACCCATATGAATTGGCACAAAGGGAGCTGAATATATGCTCTAATGATTGGTGATTTGCATGCATTATTATATGTGATTGTTAGTGTTATATTGAAGCACTAAAGGTTGGTCATGTTCAGCCATAGATGAGCTGAAGTTAAATGTGTTTGGATGTCACAAACATTGGTAAGGTGCAAGGCTGCCATGTATGAACCATGTGGATGTATCTTGTTGTGGATAAAACCTATAAAGGTAAATTTGCAAAAGCAAATATGTATGCTTATGTTATGATAACTAAAAGCATTTGATATTTGAGTTTAGATACATCAATTGAATGCAAGGTTCCTATTTGCCAAAGAAAAGGTGAACAAAGCTTGGATGAAGGAAGGATGCAAAAGCTTGGAGCCAAAGTGAAGGAAGGAGCCCAAGCGAAAAGGTTCTCAAACACTTGAAGTGTTGAAGACTTGAAGATCGGAACCCAAGCTGAAGATGGAAAAGGTGAAGCCTAGGATTGAGCTTCCCAACAAAGAAGGAGTAGATGAATCCAAAGAAGGGCTTCCACAAAGTGTTGAAGACTCAAAAAGGACTTGAAGACACTCCCCAAAGTTCAAGGTGCACAAGCAAAGTGCAAGCAAGAACAAAGAGTCACTCATGCAAAGTGTGACATGTTGGCTGAAGCAAAGGAAGGTAAAGAAGATCATTTGCAATGCTAAGGGCTGAGGTAATGGTTTTGAAAAATACACATTATGTGGTGGTAAGTTCCAAGCTTATACCATGTGAATGTATTGTCAAAGTGTGAGGCTAGTAAGACCACCAAAAGAGAGTGGCAAGCCAATGTTAAGGCAAGTAAGACCACTCAAGAGAGTGGCAAGCCTATGGCAAGTACGAGAATTCAAAGAGGAATGGCAAGCCTATGTGAAGGAAAGTAAGACCATCCAATGAGGCATGGCAACCCTTGTTAGGTGCAAGAGGCACCATTGATCACATTCACTATTTCTTGTGTTTCTTTTGTAGGTGATGAAGAAAGCTTGGAAGATGTGGAAGCTATGAATGCTTCACATGAAAGGAACTCATGAAAGAGTTCATATATGGTCAGTCCATTGATGATTTTGCAGGTTCAAAATAAGCCATGAAGAATGAAGAAAGATTATGAAGCAAAGGGGAGTTAGCTTGCAAGGATTGAGAGATCCAAATAGATTCCAAAGAAGACAAAGTGGAGTCAAACCAAATTTCAGATTTTGAAGACTCAAAGAAAGAGTAAGAGTAGCCATCAAAGGTAAATTTAAGGATAAGGAGGAGCCACCTCTATTGAAGGAGCATCTAGAAGGAAAGTAGCAGCCATGAAGTACAAAGGAAGTCATGAAGACAAGCTAGAAGAAAGCATGACAACCATGATGATGTCAAAAGGAGATGCAAAGAGTGCACCCAAAGACAAAGCCAAAGTTGAAGATGATCCAAAGATAAAGGAGGATCAAAGAAAAGCATGCAAAGAAGAGAGAAGACATGAAGCCATGAAGTTGCAAAGAGAGGACAACAAAGAAGAAGAGAGTGAAGCAATGAAGATAAGTACAATGAAGGTGATCTCAATTCATTCTATGAGTTTGTATGAAGCATGTTTCTTGATAGGGATTGAAGAAGAGCTCTTGCAAAGAGCCAAAGAAGCAAAGCTAAAGCTGAAAGAAGCCAAAGAAGCTTGGAAGAAAAGAAGAAGATCACCAACCAATCAAAGGAAGAGATACAAGGGCAAAAAAAAAAACGAAAGGCGAAGAGGAGGAGAATTGGAGAGTAGCATGGACTCCCAATTGTAGCTTGAGGGGGAGTGTTGAAAATTATGGTACATGTGCAAGCTCCAATTGTGAGGCTTGACACATACTCACCTCTCATTTATTACCTCTTCATCATTAATGTATTTGTTGTAAGCTCAAAATGGAGCTAGCCCTAAAATGTAAAGCCTACACTCTTAACCTTAAGAGTAGAGTGTTGAATTAAAAAAGGGAAAATGTATTTATGGCTTAGGTAAAAGCCAACATGTAAAAATAGAGATGGAATACTAAAAAAATTCATGGCCTTATCCATATGGAGTGATGTGAATCATCAAAAGCCACCCAAGCAAATGGAAGGACAAAGGACAAGAAAGGAAAGGTCAAGAGGTGAGAGAAGATGCAAGGGTAGGTCGAAAGTCCCATACCCATAGCTCTATATATAGAGCTCATTTGAACGTGAAAATTTGTGGAGATGACATGGACATGGTGTGAAGCATATGCTGGTCATTCTCGCACCAATGGATATCATAAGGTACCTCATTTGGATGCTAGAAGGCACAAAGGTATTCCAGCCGCATACCTTTTCTCTACATAGTCACCTTGTAAAGGTCATATCTCTCTATGTACTTATCCAAATAATTCATATCATATCTTGTTGGAAAGATTATTTCGTCTACTCTCTGTATCTCAAATATCACTATCAGATCATTCTCCAATATTGATTGGGAGCATTTCTTGTGAACCTCAGTTTTCTGCATAACTTGAGATGACAGGTAGTCTAACTTTGTGCAGTCGGTTGCCTGGTCATATGAACTCCAAATGGAGTGTTCTATAGCTTGTTAGAAAGCTATGAGAGTCTACTATGTGTGGAACAAGTTTAAGAGCCATTGGATCTTTGAGTTGTGACTGAATCAGGTTTTAGTAAGCATGTGTCTTGCAGGGAAGGTTCTAGAAGAGGTTCTCTCAATTTCGCTGCGTGTATTGGAGTGAAATTTCTCCACATTGTTCTCCTCCAGTGCATTGAATTCTTCCTTCATGGCTTCTTCCCATTGCTTCTTACCTTTAGCTTCATCATAGTTCTGAGGTTCTTCATCATCTTTGACCATATATGCATAGTTCTTCTGAGTTATGTAAGAAGTATCACAAGAATACCTTTCTGGTTGTCTTCTAGTCTTGCTTGACCTTCTTGGTTCACATTCTTCATATGTGTCTGGATACACCTCTTCATCAAATATAGGAGCTTCTTCATTTCTTCTTGCTAATCCACTTCTGGATGTACTTGCTTGCATATAGTCTTCATCTCTATTCACCTGCACAATTGATTTTCCTATCTCACATCTTCTTACCTCTTCTTCAAATTCTTCAGCTGTATGACTTTGATCTGCATACCAACTTTTCTGTTCATCAAATGTAACATCTCTAGAAACAAGAAATTATTTGGTTACAAGATTCCACAACCTATAACCCATCTGCTTTTCATCATAACCAATGAACACATATTTTTCTGCCTTGGTTCAAGTTTATGTCTAAGCTGTGATGGCACATAAGCATATGCAATTGATCCAAACACTCTACAATGATCTAGTGTTGGTTTCTTACCCCACCAAGCTTCATATGGATTCATTCCATTTAGAGCTGCACATGGTAATCTATTCACAAGATATGTAGCTGTATTTACAGCCTCAGCCCAAAGATAATTTGGACAATTCTTCTCCTTTAGCATAGCTCTAGCAAACTCAACCAAAGTCCTATTCCTTCTTTCTGCTACACCATTTTGTTGTGGTGTATACCTACAAGTTATTTCTCTCTTAATACCTGCATTCCAAAGATAGTCATTGAACTCTTGGGAGAAGTATTCTCCCCCTCCATCAGACCTCAGTCTCTTAAGTTTTTGACCTATGACTCTCTCTGCATATGCATGAAAATGCTTGAAAGCTCCAAACACTTCTGATCTTTCCTTCAAAACATATAATGTTATCCATCTTGTAGCATCATCAATGAAAAGAACATAATACCTTGAGCCATTGATAGATCCTTCTTTTGTTGGTCCCCATACATCTATATGAATGAGCTCTAGTAATCCATCATGTTTGAATCCTTTCTTTTGAAATGGTAACCTGTGTGCTTTACCCATTTGACATGCTTCACATTCATAAACCATATGTTGACTCTGCATATTTGGTAATCCTAGTACAGACTGATTAGCAACCATAGCTTTAATTCCTCTTTCATTGAAATGACCTAATCTCTTATGCCAGAGATCAAGTTCTGTAATCACTCCTTCACCATGTGTAAGCAAAGCTTGACCAATGTTCCCTTGTACTCTTAAAGTAAAGAGTCTACCTTCTTTCTTACCAGAGACAATCTGATTATATCCATTCTTTGGATCTTCAAAAAATACTCCTTCATTTGTAAACCTGACTTGAAAACCTTTTTCAACTATCTGTCCCACACTAATCAAGTTTTTGGGTATTGTGGGAACATACAAAACATTGGTTAGCAAATCTGTTCCACTCTTGCATTTCACTTTTCCAATTGAATGTACACTATGTCTAGTATTATCACCTGTTTGAACTGTATGACTAGAAATACCTTTTTCCAATTTTGACATCAATTCTATGTTTCCTGACAAATGATTAAAACATCCAGAGTCAATGTAAAATACCTTTAGATCTTCTTTGTGTGATGTGCTGATTGAATTCATCATCAATGATGTATGACTTTCATTCTGTGTGTCATTTGCATAATTGTAATAGGTGGTGTTGTAGGACTAATTCTGTCCCCAACTTCTTCCCCCACCTCTACCATAGCCTCCTCTTTGACTTTGTCTACCTCTTTGAAAATTACTTTGATATCTTCCACCTCTACCTCTGCTATTGTTATTTTGATTTTGATTTGATCCTTGCTGATTGTGCCAACAGTCATGAGCAAAATGATTACTCAATCCACAGATCCAGCAAGCCTTCTTGTTGTTATTCTGATTACCTCTACCTCTTCCAAAAGCTCTTAGTCTTCCTCTGCCAGTGCCTTTACCTCTTGCATAATAAACTTTAGAACTCGACTCCTCTTCATCCTTTGCTTTACTTTTATCTCCTTGCTTCTTGTTCTTCATGTACATTGCAAAACTTTGTCCTTTATCTCCATCTCCCTTCAAGTCTTGCTCAAATGTGAGCATCAAACAAAGCAACCGTTTCAACTCTGGAACATAATGATTTAATGAAAGTTCTGTTGATAAGACAAAAGGTTTCCACCTTTCATCTCCTCTCAAACCTGTAAGTAATTGAGAAATCAACCTGTGATCCTCAATATCTTCATCTATGGATCCAAGACTATCTGCAAGATCCTTCATCTTAGTGACATAATCACTAATACTTTGACTTGGCTTCTTCTTGAATGTTGTAAACTCTGACCATAGACTTGCTTTCCGTGCTTTAGTAGTGCTTTGGAAATGATACTCCAATGCATTCCATATATCTTCAGATGATTCCAATCCTCTAATGTGAGGTAGCAAATGATCAGAGATTGTATTGTAGATGTAAGCTTTTGCACTTGCATCCTTCTTCTGTGAATGCTTTAAAGCATCAAGTTACTCTTTCTTTGGTCGGCTTTCATCTTCAAATACTGGCTTCTCTTCTTCACGTGTTACATATACCATGAGATCCTTACTCATAAGTAAGGCTTCCATTCTCATTACCCATGCAGGGTAATTATCTATGTCCAGTTTGTCAATGGAGATATGATCTGCCATACTCCTTTCCTTCTGCTGCAACTTGTGAGCTTAAAAGTTTAAAGGATAATACCTTTTGGAGTTCTTTGTGTATAAGGATACTTTTGAAGTAACCTTTTGATGCCTTGTGTCTTCAAATGCTTCACCTTTGAAACTTTAATGGAAAACTTTCCAAAACTTTTCGTATCTTTGCTGCCTTCTGCTCTTTAGGACCTTTTTGCTCTGATACCACTTCTTGATGTGTGAAACATCACAAGAAATGAGTTAATGTGACACTAGACAACCTCTATGGTCACCATTAACTCATTGCCACTCAAAACTTTGAGAAATGATAGCCAAAACCAAGAACTTTACTTCTTCAGATTTTTCCTATCATTGAAATGCTATACCTTCAGTATTTTGCTAATTTCTCTTAGCTCAAAAATTATTTCTCCAAGATCTTTTGATGGATGAAAGTAGAAGAGTAGAGATTTCCATGAAGCTATTATTTGCAAGAAAGGGATCTCTAGAACTCAAGTTATGGCCTTCACAAGATGGCTATGTATAACTACCAAAATTGGAAATTCTTCCTGTTATAGTAAAAAGCGCCTGTCTAAAAATGGAATTCGATGCCTAGCATCGACTTGCAACGAGAATTCGATGACGGGCATCGACTTGGGGTGTTTTTAGCCACTTTTTAGCAAGGATTTGATGCCAGGCATCGACTTCTCGCATAAAACCTTGACCTTTCAGATGCCAAAACAATAGGTGATTTCATACACACTTGGAATATGACTTATCAACTGGAATTCAATGCCAGGCATCGAGTTGCTCCAACAAAGTCATGATTTGCAAACACTTCAGCACTGAATGGAAAAAGATAAATGAAAATATGACTTATCAACAGAGATTCGATGCCAGGCATCGAGTTGCTTGGAAAACTTGATCTTTTGAAATGATCACATAGTAGGTAATCATGGAGATGATGAAGAAAGTCTCATACACAGAAGTTTACTTAGTCCTTCTCATAGCTATGAAAAACTCAGAAGTTTACAGGTGCTTTCTCACTCAGAGAAGCCCGACTATACTCAGTCATACAAAATGAACTCCTTCTCACATTCTATCACTCTCTTCCACTTTTTCTCTCTTCGCGTTAGTTGATACAAACTAACTTATATAGATTTTCTCATTCTCGTGACTTTTAAAAAACTTCTAGAACTAAAGTGAACTAACTTTACAAATATAATACACTTGTGAATTTGTCCCTTCACATAGGCATGTAGTTTTATTCTAAAGTTTCGATCTTCAAATGTATGTCCAATTAGTGATTGTTTCTCCAACATCTATGTATCTATCTATCTCTCTATCTATATATCTATGTATCTATCTATCTATCTATCTATCTATCTATCTATCTATCTATCTATCTGTCTGTCATGGACAAAGGAAACCATCTTGAACCTTAGATTCCATGTGAATCCTGTATCTCATGATTGGTTCAGAAATAAGAGAAACCAATGCTTCCATTGCATCCGGAATGGGCCAAAACCCTAAGATCGACTGTCTACTTGCCTCATTCGGATATCCAGAGCTCATGTTTCGAATTGATGACATCATCGATGACATCATCAATTCGTAGCCGCCTTTCATGAACCGCCCTTGAAAACCTATATAAGGAGGGGTTGGCCTCATTCATAATCAGTCTTGCCAATACCAGTCTTGGGAGCTCAAGGAGTCGTGACCGCCAATTAAGTACTCTTCAAGTTCCAGTTCTAGTTCTTGTCCTGTTCCTTGTTCTAGTCTAGTTCTTGGACTTCCTATCTTGTCCTCTTGTAATCTCGTAGTACGAGATCCTATCGAGTTATTTCTTGTATCTAGTTCATGTCCGAGAAGGGAGTTCTTGTAATCCAGATATCTTGTCTTATACTTACGATCCCAGGTTGTGGGATCTCCTGCATCATCTCTAGTCGAGTTATTCATACCTATCAGTCCCAGGTTATGGGACATCTTGTATCAATCACATATTCTTGTATTGTTTTCCCTTCGTGGGTGTTCTTGTTATCAAAAGTATATTTCCGAAATCTTGTCTACTGTAGTCAGAGAGCACAATCTAGTGCTCCCCTGACATTTTGGCAAGACTCGCTTCTATCGAAGACCACGCATCATGGAGAACGCTTATGAACAGATTGTAGCATCACTTTAGAGTCTCCAACAACAAGTCAAAGACCTAAGTCATCGACAGACACAAGTCGAGATGGGACATCCAGTGCATGTAGGTGCACTCCTCCAAGAATTACAAGAACGAATCGAGAGTCTTCAAGCAAATCAAGGGAGTATTCAAGTGAATCAATGGCCTAGTACATCATTTATGAAGGAACCCAAGATTTGCATGCTAGAAAAGTTCGATGGGGATCGCACAAAGTTTCATGGATTTCTCCAGCAAGTTAAATTGTACATCCGTATGCAACCTGATAGATACCCTGACGAGGCATCCAAGGTGGGGTTTATTGGAACCTTGCTCTGTGGCCAAGCGTTATCATGGTTTGCCCCAATCTTGGAGAAGAACATGGCAGTACTTCAAGACTATGAGGGGTTTCTTCGAGAACTCACCGCCACATTTGGAGATGCAGACACAAGTCGAGTAGCAAAAACAAAACTTCGGAAGTTACGTCAAGGTAACCGCCCTGCCTCTACCTATGCATCTGAATTTAGGCAGTTGATATGTGATCTCACTTGGCATGAAGATTATTTCATAAGCCAATTTAGATGGGGTTTAAGAGATGATGTGAAGGACCTTTTGCTCACGATGCCAGAGGTTAAAACATTGAATGAGTATATCAAGAAAGCTATTCAATGTGATAACCGACTTTTTGAAAGAAAACAAGAAAAACAAGTAGAAGGAAGATGTCACCAGTGGAAACCCTTCCAGCCCACTCCTAAAGATGAGTCTATGCCTGAACCTATGCAAATAGATGTAACTAGGTTTCAGCCTCTATCACCAGAAGAGAAACAGAGAAGGAGAGCTAACAAGTTATGTCTCTATTGTGGAAACCCTGGACATATTGCAGTTAATTGTCCGAACAAGAGAACAAATTCTAGAGTGGCAGCCACCCTTGTAGAGCAGGGAAACGACGAAGTCCAGTTGTAAAAGAGACCGTGCAGCCGGACCATGATATTAGAAAGGGTCTCGTAATTCCAGCTACACCCATAGAAACATGTCTTGCACCTATCAAGCTAATCATGCCCAAGAAGACCCTTTCCCTTACAGCCCTAGTAGATTCAGGAGCCTCCTCATGTTTCATTGATGAAGGATTGGTTAAGAAGCATGGAATTCCTATAATTCAAAAGAACAAACCAATAGTAGCTGAAGTAGTAGATGGACGACCTTTAGCATCTGGGAATATAACCATGGAAACCACACCATTGAGAGTACACCTTGGTGACCATGAATCCCACATATGTTTCAATGTAATATCAAGCCCAGTACATCTAGTTATCATTGGAATGCCCTAGTTAAAGAGGCATAATCTAGAAATTAATTGGGAAAAGAATAAATTCACCCGTCGAGATATCCAGAAGAACCCAACATATGTCGGTGCCAAAGCCTTCATACATGCATTAGGGAAGGAACCTACATATATGATCTATTCCAGCTCAAGAATCCAAGAAAGATGATCCAGTATAGCTACCCAATCAGTACAAAGGCTTTGAAGATGTTTTTGAAAAGAAGAATGCAGATATCCTCCCAGAGCATAGACCTTACGATTGCCCCATAGATCTTCAAGAGGGAGCACAACCACCCTTTGGACCAATTTACAGACTATCCCCAGAGGAACTTACAGAACTACGCAAGAACATTGATGAGAATCTAGCAAAGGGGTTTATCAAACACTCAAAGTCTCCAGCAGGAGCTCCTATTTTATTTGTAAAGAAGAAGGATGGGACTCTCCGGATGTGCGTAGACTATCGTGGATTGAATAAAGTCACTGTAAAGAACAGATATCCGCTACCACTTATATCAGAGCTCTTGGAACGCCTTGAAAAAGCAAAATTCTTCACAAAGATTGATCTTCGAGGAGCTTACAACCTTGTCAGGACCAGAGAAGGAGACGAATGGAAGACAGCATTTTGAACAAGGTATGGCCATTTTGAATATGTAGTTATGCCATTCGGTCTTACAAATTCTCCAACTATCTTCCAACATATGATGAATGACATATTTTGAGAATATTTAGATGATTTTGTTGTAATATACCTTGATGATATCTTGATATTCTCCAAAAATCTAGAGGATCATGAATGTCATGTAAAGATATTCCTAGAGAAACTAAGAGGAAAAGGATTATATGCGAAATTGGAGAAGTGCTCTTTCCATAAGACAGAAGTGGAATTTTTAGGGTACATTGTATCAGATAAAGGAATTTTTATGG
>CM035436.1:50806175-50816175 GCA_020310875.1 Ceratopteris richardii | reverse complement strand
TAGAAAGGACTACAACAACTACACAGAGGAGCAAGATGACTCCCTATTGATCATGAATATGACCTCCAAGGCAGGTACAAATGATGATCATTTATTTTATATTGATTCAGGGTGTTCTAACCATGTAGCTGGTAATGTGGCACTACTCTCTGATTTGGAAGAACCCAAGGGCAAACATCAGGTGCAGACAGGTGATGATACTAAACATTCTGTTGTAAAGATTGGAAATGTGAAAACTTGTGATGGGAACCAGAACCTATTGAGCAGGGTACTTTATGTACCAACCATTACCAAGAACCTAATGAGTGTTGGTCAGATTGTGGAGAAAGGTTTGCAGGTCAGGTTCAATCAACATGGAGCATATGTGGAAGATCCAAGACATGGATTCAGAAGGATAGCCAAGGGAGAAAAATCAGGTAGATTATTTACTTTTGAGCTAGAAGACACCAAAAACATTGCTTTATACAATTACAAGGATCAAACACTTTCAGAGTTAGAAATATGGCACAAGAGGTTAGGTCACATAGGTGAAAGAACCCTAAAGCAAATGTGCAGGGATCAATGTGTGCTTGGGATACCTAATGTATCCAAGCAACATATGATTTACAAGTGTAGTGCTTGTCAATTTGGTAAGTCTCACAGGTTGCCCTACTCAAGGAAAGGTTTCATGCATGAAGACTACCTAGACTTGGTACACACAGATGTTTGGGGACCTAGCAAGGATCCCTCCATTTCAGGATCAAGGTACTATGTGTCCTTCATTGATGATTATAGCAGATGGACTGCCTTATACTTTATGAAGCATAAAGATGAAGTGTTTAATTGTTTCAAGAGGTATCTTGCACTTGTTGAAAACCAAACAGGAAGAAACTTGAAGAGGTTAAGGTCAGATGGAGGAGGAGAATACTTCTCAAATGAGTTTGAAGATTTCTTGTAGGAAAGAGGCATCAAAAGGGAGATAACTACAAGGTACTCACCTGAACAAAATGGGGTAGCTGAAAGAAGGAATAGGCTTATTGTTGAAACAGCTAGGTCTATGCTTAATGAAAAGAAGTTGCCAAATTATCTTTGGGCAGAAAGTGTATCTACTGCCACCTACCTCATCAACAGGTTGCCATCAAAGTCCCTTGATGGCATGACACCTTATGAAGCTTGGCATGGTAAGAGACCATCATTGGATCATTGCAAAATTTTTGGTTGTGTAGCATATGTGCATATTCCCTCATAGGTAAGGGGAAAGCTAGACCCTAAAGCTGAAAAATGTATCATCATTGGTTATGATTTGAACCAAAAAGGGTACAGATTCTACAACCCAACAAACAAAGGCTTCAAGGTAAGCAGAGATGTCATCTTTGATGAGAATGACTCATGGTATGAGAATGAATGCAGGAAGGTTAGTCTACCTTATGATTTGCAAGAGGAGTTTCCAAAGCTAATCAAAGAAGAACCAAGCAAGGAAGAAGATCCAAGTTCAGAGGATGATGACACAATCAATCTTGAGGAATTCAAAGCATGGAAGTCCAAAGGAAAGATGAAGATGAAGCAGCTAGAGGATATTCCAGAATCCTCAAATCAGTCAATTAGGAGATCTCAGAGAGAAAGTAAAAGACCAATCAGATTTGGGTATGACACATCTCTTGTAACTACGCATTTTGTATATCTTGCAAAGGATTTGTTGAATGAAGAACCAGGTACATATGAAGAGGCAATCACCAAACCAGAATGGAAAGGAGCTATGGATGAAGAAATAGAAGCTCTCAAGGAGAGTGACACATGGGACTTGGTACCCAAGAAGGACTCTATGAAGGTGATAGGATCCAGATGGATCTACAAGCTAAAGAGAAATTCTGATGGAACAATCAACAGGTACAAAGCTAGGTTGGTAGCCAAGGGTTTTGCACAAACCCAAGGCATTGATTATGAGGAGACATTTTCTCGTGTGGCTAAAATGCCAACAATCAGAGTACTAGTGAGTGTAGCTGCATCCAAGAATTGGAACATGCACCAATTAGATGTCAAGAATGCTTTCTTGAATGGATGGATATCTGAAGAAGTCTACATGTCACAACCACCTGGCTATGAAGATCCCAAGAAGGTAAATTATGTTTGTAAATTGAAGAAGGCTCTATATGGATTGAAGCAGGCACCTAGAGCATGGAATTACAGGTTGACAACATATCTCCAAGACCAAGGATTTGTGATGTGTAAAGCAAACACTTCTCTATTCATAAACAGGAGCAGTACAGAGGTAATCTACTTGTGTGTTTATATTGATGACATCATCATTACAGGCAATGATGTCAATGGTATTAGAAGCATCAAAGGACAGATGATGAAGGAGTTCAAGATCAATGATCTTGGATTATTGAAATACTTCTTAGGTCTTGAGTTAGTCTACACTAATTCAGGTATATATATCACTCAAAAGAAGTATGTACAGGACATTGTGAAGAAGTTTAATTTGCAGGAAGCTAAAGTCTCAAGTACTCCAATGGAGGTCAACCTAAAGCTTAGTGCTCATGAAGGGGATGAAGTCCAAGACATTACAGGATATCAAAGTATGGTAGGTAGTTTGAATTATGCTACCTTAACCAGAATTGACATAGCATATGGAGTTAGTGTGCTAAGCCAATTCATGCACAAACCAAGGGTACCTCACCTAGAGGCAGCAAAGAAGATCTTGAAGTATCTAAAGGGAACTCAGAACCATGGTTTGTACTTTCCTTATACATCAGATATTGACATTAAAGTATATTCAGATGCAGATTGGGCATGATGCAAGGATGATAGGAGAAGCACATCAGGATACATTTGTTTTGTAGGTGATAAACCAATTTCTTGGTCAGCCAAGAAACAACCTATAGTAGCTTTGTCATCTACTGAAGCAGAGTATAGAGGGCTAGCCAATGCCACTCAAGAAGCTATTTGGTTAAAACTTTTGTATACAGAGTTAAGCCTATATACAAGGCCACCAATTATTTTTGGTGACAACACAAGTTCTCTTCACCTTGCAGCTAATCCAATATATCATGCTAGGACAAAACACATAGAGGTTCATGTTAAGGAAACACTCACGAATTTGACGCAACAAACAAAGAGAAAAATAGAATCTTCCGGAAAATCAGTGCACAGGTGTACAGTATGCGAAGTTAGTGCACGGTGTGCGCATAACAGAGCAATTAACCACGGCGGGCGCGTAAGGCGTGCATAACGTGAATTGAAGAGTGACAGCGCAGAGGAGCGCCAAAGAAAGTGTATATATATACAGCAAGTTTTGAAGAACTGAGAGAGAGAATAGTAGATGATACGCAGAGGAGAATGAGAGACAGATATAGAGAAGATGCCATAGATCATGTATGAGTGAAGAGAGAGTTAGAAGTTCTCAGAAGACGCCATAGATCGCGTATGTACAGATGAATAACACAAGCCTGAAGTGTCGGGTCTTTTCATCTGAAGAGAGATGGTAATAAGAAACTACTCACTGTAGGAGAGTTTCTGTAACTTGAGCAAGAAGAGGCCAAGCTTACTTGTACACATCTTCTCTAATTGAAAACACATGTTCATGTGGACGTCTGCGTGCAATCTTTACTTGTGAAGAATCTAAAACTATTTCGTGTTATGGTAAGAAGTTCCGTTTATCGTTAAGTGTCACGACTCGTTACTAAACGTACTTCAGTATCTTCTCTGTAAACGCATGTCTCAGTGAATAACAGTTTACTCAGTAAACATATTTCAGTAATTTCCGGTCAGTTACAGTTTCTCAGAAAATAAGATTTTTCGGTAGAACAACGAAGTATAACTCGTAGCAGAGTTCGAAGCTTTGTATGAGAGATAGCTCATCTTGTAGCTAGACGTCTCTACTTTAAGCTGGTCACAGTTTCCGGTGGAATGGAGATGTACACACAGTACAAAAGTTAACCGGAAAGTAGCATTTTAGAACTGTGAAGTTTCCAGAAGGAAGTTCATTCGGTGAAGGAAGCTCACACACTACTTCCTTACTTCACATAAGTTCATCTGAAGCAATTACGAGCAGAACTAAGTTTATTTCGGTGAAGTTCCGTTACGATTACGGTGTCAGTCTAGTAACAGTCTGGTGAAGTTCTGGTGGAACTTGTGTCGCAGGATAACACAGTTAAGGCGACGTTAATTAGGCTGAGCTACTGTTGATTACAGAAGTGTTCTGAATCACTCTAGTTTAGCATTCTACTACGGTGGCGCGACAATTTCCGCAGGCCTGACAGAGTTCAAGCTTTGTCGCGAAACCCACCTTCAGGGCGAAAGTATTTCCGCAATAGTGGCGTTAGAGCTGAAGGTTTTCGCCAACAATTGGTATCAGAGTAGGATAGTTTCCCAAGAATTGGTATAAGAGCCTAGAGTATTCCCTATCATGGCAGATCACGTCCAAATTGATAAACTGGACAGAGATAATTATCCCGCATGGGTAATGCGCATGGAAGCCTTACTTATGAGTAAGGACTTAATGACGTACGTGACCGGAGAAGAAAAGAAACCGACTTTCGAAGATGATAGTCAACCGGAGAAAGAAGAACTAGAGGCCCTAAAGCTGTGGCAGAAGAAAGATGCAACGGCAAGAGCCTACATCTACAACACTGTTTCAGATCATCTGCTACCGCACATTAGAGGTCTGGAGAAATCAGAGGACATATGGAGTGCATTGGAAGATCACTTCCAAAATACTACGAAAGCTAGGAAGGCCAGCCTATGGTCCGAGTTCACAACGTTCAAAAAGAAGCCGAGTCAAGGCATCAGTGACTACATCACTAAAATGAAGGATCTAGCAGATAGTCTAGGATCCATAAATGAAAAAGTCGAAGATCATAGATTTATAGCGCAAGTGCTCACAGGGTTGAGAGGAGATGAAAGGTGGAAACCTTTCATACTATCAACTGAACTCTCCTTAAATCATTTTGTACCAGATTTAAATCAGCTGCTTGGTTTGATGCTCACATATGAGCAAGACCTGAAAGGAGACGCAGACAAAGGACATAGCTCTGCAATGTACATGAAGAACAAGAAGAAAGACAAAGGCAAGTCAAAAGATGAAGAAGAGTCGAGCTCTCAGGCCTATTACGCAAGAGGTAAAGGCACTGGCAGAGGAAGAGCAAGAGGAAGAAGCCGGCAGAATACCACCAAGAAAGCTTGCTGGATTTGTGGACTAAGTAACCATCTGGCGCATGATTATTGGCACAATCAACAAGGATCAAATCAAAATCAAAACAACAATAGCAGAGGCAGTAGCAGAAGAAATCAGAGTAATGCTCAAAGAGGAAGACAAAACCAAAGAGGAGGCTATGGTAGAGGTGGAGTAAGAAGTTGGGGACAGAGCCAATCCTACAACACCACCTACAACAACTACGCAAATGACACACAGAATGAAAGTCATACATCATTGATGATGAACTCAATCAGCACATCAGAAAATGAAGACCTAAAGGTATTTTACATTGACTCTGGATGCTCTAATCATTTGTCAGGAAATATAGAACTAATGTCAGAACTAGAGAAAGGTAGTTCTAGTCACACTGTTCAAACAGGTGACAATACAAGACACAAAGTACAATCAATCGGGAAAGTGAAATGCAAGAGTGGAGCAGATTTGCTAACCAATGTTTTGTATGTTCCAACAATACCGAAAAATCTGATCAGTGTGGGACAGATAGTCGAAAAAGGTTTTCAGGTCAGATTTACAAACAAAGGAGTATTTGTAGAAGACCCCAAGAATGGATATTATCAGATCGTTTCTGGTAAGAAAGAAGGCAGACTCTTTACCTTAAGAGTACAAGGGAACATTGGCCAAGCGCTACTCACACATGATGAAAAGGTAATTACAGAACTTGATCTCTGGCACAAGAGATTAGGTCATTTTCACGAAAAAGGAATCAAAGCTATGATAGCGAATCAGTCTGTACTGGGATTACCGAACGTACAGAACCAACATATGATTCACAAATGTGAAGCCTGTCAAATGGGAAAAGCCCACAGGTTACCTTTCCAGAAGAAAGGATTCAAACATGACAGTGTGCTGGAACTCATACATACAGATGTATGGGGACCAACAAAAGAAGGATCAATCAGCGGATCAAGGTATTATGTTCTTTTCATTGATGATGCAACAAGGTGGATAACTCTTTATGTTTTGAAGGAAAAATCAGAAGTGTTCGGAGCTTTCAGGCATTTTCATGCATATGCTGAAAGACTCACCGGACGAAAACTTAAAAGACTGAGGTCTGATGGAGGGGGAGAATACTTCTCCCGAGAATTCAATGACTATCTTTGGAATGCAGGTATTAAGAGAGAAATAACCTGCAGGTATACACCACAACAGAATGGTGTAGCAGAAAGGAGAAACCGAACTCTAGTCGAGTTTGCACGAGCTATGCTAAAAGAAAAGAATTGCCCAGATTATCTTTGGGCTGAAGCCGTAAATACAGCTACATACTTGGTAAACAGATTACCATGTACAGCCTTAGAAGGAATGACCCCTTATGAAGCTTGGTGGGGAAAGAAGCCAACACTTGATCACTGCAAAGTGTTTGGATCAGTAGCGTATGCTTATGTACCGTCTCAACTCAGACATAAGCTTGAACCGAAAGCAGAGAAATATGTATTCGTCGGATATGATGAGAAATAGATGGGTTACAGGTTATGGAGCCCCCTAACCAAACATTTTACTGTCTCCAGAGATGTAACATTTGATGAACAGAAAAGCTGGTATGCAGATCAGAGTCATACAGCTGAAGAATTTGAAGAAGAGATAAAAAGAAAAGAGAAAGGTAAAACAATCGTACAGGTAAACAAAGAAGACGAGGCAAGTACGTCCAGGACCAGAACAGGTATAAGGAACGAAGATGAAGACGGGTACTCAAACACACACGAAGAATATGAACTAAGGAGGTCAAACAGAGTAAGAAGACAACCGGAAAGATACTCGTATGATACATCGTATATAACTCAACAAGATTATGCATATATGGTTAAAGAAGAGGATGAGCCTCAGAGCTATGACGAAGCCAAAGGCAAGAAGCAATGGCAAGAAGCAATGGAAGAAGAACTCACCGCACTGGAAGAGAACAAGACATGGGAGCTTGTTCCTAAACCGAATGGTAAGAAAGTAATTGGAAATAAATGGGTGTTCAAAATAAAGAAACTTGCAGATGGAAGGATAGCCAGACATAAAGCGAGACTGGTTATCAAGGGCTATGCTCAGACGCATGGCATAGACTATGACGAGACGTTCAGTCCGGTGGCAAAGATGTCAACCATAAGAACAGTGATTGCTATAGCAGCATCAAAAGGATGGAAGCTAAGTCAGCTAGATATAAAGAATGCATTCTTGAATGGATATATATCAGATGAAGTCTATATGGAACAACCGAAAGGGTTTATAAGCTCCAGATACCCAAATTTTGTTTGCAGGTTAAGAAAAGCACTTTATGGACTAAAGCAAGCCCCAAGAGCTTGGAACTACAGACTTGTGAAATATCTCAATGAACTTGGATACCAAAGTTCGAAGGCAGATGCAAGTCTACTCATCAAAAGGACAGAAGAAGGAATGATCTACATTTGTATCTATGTAGATGGCATAATAATTACAGGTACCTCAGATGCAGGAATCACAGAGGTAAAGAAACTGCTAGAAAAGGAATTCAAAATCAGTGACCTAGGAAAGTTATCGTACTTTCTAGGAATGGAAATCTCATATACAGATCATGGTGTATATGTCACACAAGAGAGGTATCTCCTGAACTTACTGAAGAAGTTCAATATGGAAAATTGCAGAGAAGCTTCAACACCGCTTGAAGTAAACCATAAACTCAGTAAATATAGTGGTACAGAGTTTAAAGATATGAAGAAGTATCAATCGTTAGTAGGAAGCTTAATATATGCTACGCTAACAAGACCGGATCTCAGTTTTCCGGTGGGAGTTCTCTCACAGTTTATGCATTGTCCGACAGAGCAACATTGGGTTGCAGGACAAAGAGTTCTCAGATATATCAAAAGAACTATAAAGGAAGGATTATATTATCCTTTTACGTCAGATATAAAGCTCAGAGCATACAGTGACTCAGATTGGGCAGGAAGTCAAGATGAACGAAGATCAACGCACGGGTATATGATATACCTAGGAGATAAGCTGGTAAGCTGGTGTTCGAAGAAACAACACACAGTAGCTTTATCGTCAACAGAAGCAGAATACAAAGGACTGGTAGAAGCAGCCAAAGAAGTAATATGGATGCAGACTTTACTTAAAAGCATGGGTATAGACCAAGGCATACCGATCATACACGGAGATAATATGAGCTCGCTGTATCTTGCAGCGAATCCTGTGTTTCATGCAAGAACAAAACACATAGAGATTCAGTATCATTTCCTAAGGGAAAAAGTAATGGAGAAAGAGATAGAAATAGTCTACACTCCTACGAAAGATCAGATTGCAGACATTCTGACTAAGAGCTTGGATGGAACAAAGACAAACAGATTCAAAGAGATGGCAGGTATAAAAGAAAGAAAGATATATGAAAGACCGGAAGAGGTCAAATTAGTGATTGAGGGGGAGCTGTTAAGGAAACACTCACGAATTTGACGCAACAAACAAAGAGAAAAACAGAATCTTCCGGAAAATCAGTGCACAGGTGTACAGTATGCGAAGTTAGTGCACGGTGTGCGCATAACAGAGCAATTAACCGCGGCGGGCGCGTAAGGCGCGCATAACATGAATTGAAGAGTGACAGCGCAGAGGAGCGCCAAAGAAAGTGTATATATATACAGCAAGTTTTGAAGAACTGAGAGAGAGAATAGTAGATGATACGCAGAGGAGAACGAGAGACAGATATAGAGAAGACGCCATAGATCACGTATGAGTGAAGAGAGAGTTAGAAGTTCTCAGAAGACGCCATAGATCGCGTATGTACAGATGAATAACACAAGCCTGAAGTGTCGGGTCTTTTCATCTGAAGAGAGATGGTAATAAGAAACTACTCACTGTAGGAGAGTTTCTGTAACTTGAGCAAGAAGAGGCCAAGCTTACTTGTACACATCTTCTCTAATTGAAAACACATGTTCATGTGGACGTCTGCGTGCAATCTTTACTTGTGAAGAATCTAAAACTATTTCGTGTTATGGTAAGAAGTTCCGTTTATCGTTAAGTGTCACGACTCGTTACTAAACGTACTTCAGTATCTTCTCTGTAAACGCATGTCTCAGTGAATAACAGTTTACTCAGTAAACATATTTCAGTAATTTCCGGTCAGTTACAGTTTCTCAGAAAATAAGATTTTTCGGTAGAACAACGAAGTATAACTCGTAGCAGAGTTCGAAGCTTTGTATGAGAGATAGCTCATCTTGTAGCTAGACGTCTCTACTTTAAGCTGGTCACAGTTTCCGGTGGAATGGAGATGTACACACAGTACAAAAGTTAACCGGAAAGTAGCATTTTAGAACTGTGAAGTTTCCAGAAGGAAGTTCATTCGGTGAAGGAAGCTCACACACTACTTCCTTACTTCACATAAGTTCATCTGAAGCAATTACGAGCAGAACTAAGTTTATTTCGGTGAAGTTCCGTTATGATTACGGTGTCAGTCCAGTAACAGTCTGGTGAAGTTCCGGTGGAACTTGTGTCGCAGGATAACACAGTTAAGGCGACGTTAATTAGGCTGAGCTACTGTTGATTACAGAAGTGTTCTGAATCACTCTAGTTTAGCATTCTACTACGGTGGCGCGACAATTTCCGCAGGCCTGACAGAGTTCAAGCTTTGTCGCGAAACCCACCTTCAGGGCGAAAGTATTTCCGCAATAGTGGCGTTAGAGCTGAAGGTTTTCGCCAACAGTTCATTACCACTATGTGAGAGAAAACTTGCTAAGCAAAGACATTCAATTGACTTATGTGTCCACTAATATGCAATGTGCAGATTTACTTACTAAAGCGTTGGATGGAAACAAGTTATGCAGATTCAAATCCATGATTGGATTGCAGGATGTG
>CM035436.1:50663675-50776175 GCA_020310875.1 Ceratopteris richardii | reverse complement strand
ACCATACAGCTAAGTCTTGGGCACAACAACTAAGTGGGTATCCCTACACACTAAGTTCCGACACCAGTGATTTAGAAATGTCTTTTAGCATGGAAAGACCCACACGTAGTTCAGGCACTGCTTATTTACAAACACCAGAGGGCCCCTATAAGACACAATTGGAGTATATCAGAACCAACCAATTAGGTGCTCGCATCTATGAGGATGGCCTAAGACGATCAGTGGTCCAACTCAAAAATCTTGATCAACCCTTTGGACTTGAACACCCAGTGGTCAAGTTCGAAGAGGGTGCATACATTGATAAGGAAGGAACCATGTATGTGCTTACTAGCCTACCAGATAGGACAGATGAGTTGGGAAACATCATTCCTAAGAACGAGCTAGGAGACCTAGAGAAAGGAGACCTAGAAAGAGAACCCAAGACTCCTAGAGGTAAGTCAATCTTAACAAGACTGATCACTCCAGATTGGATCCGTCAAGATAACAAAAGCATAGAACTATTCTTGAATAAACAAACAGACAAAGACTTTTGGGGATTCAAGCCAGATCAACCTAACCCAATAGTCACCATCTATGAGTTCAAGGATCTTGAGACACCAGGGATAGTTGTCTATTTAGATCACACCTTAGAGAAAGTGTTCTTGGTAAGAGAGCAGGATAGGCATGCATACACTTGGCAAGGTGAATCAATTTTCCCCCCACCAAGATCCAGTGTTTCCCATGGTCTCCAAGGAGTAGGATCATCCAAGGCTCATGAAAACCAGCGGGAAAGAACCAGAGAGAGACTCGAGGTGAGCTTTGCACATACAGTGGGCAGAGACAGATCAGGACATGAAGGTGAAAGATCTGAAAGAGAGAGACATCGAGCTCATAGGCATCAAAGAGATGAACATGATTTCCCATCTCCCAGACGAGTACTCAAGAACCCTTAGACCTTCTCAAGTGGTCAAGGCAATGAAGAACTATTTTGATGGGTTCGGAGACCCTTATGACCATGTGGCTGAGTTCAAACAAGTGTTAAGAGCTGAACAGGTTGAGGACTTGTTCACCCAGTTCGAGGCATTTGGTTTGACTCTCAAGGGTACTACCTTAGCATGGTTTCAACCCCTTTATAGTCGCAACTATTGAGAGATAGATGAATTGCTAGAAGAATTCATTGTAGAAATTTCCAAGAGTGGCATAAGAAATAGCACATCATCTCTGATTCATAGCTTCAAGCAGACACCCCAAGAAATAGTGCGACTTGCAGGAAGACGGTTTAGACATTACATAGAAAGATGCCCTCTTCTAGAGTTGCCCACACCAGCCAAACAAGTGGCATTGTTTTTAGATGGCTTACTGAGCACAAAGTTAAGATCATAGGTGTACTTGAAAGATCCTAGATCCATAGAAGAGTGTGTGCGAATGTGTATTGACATAGAAGACAACTTGGGTGAGGAGTTAGGACTGTCCAAACTCTACAAGGATTCTGACAGTTCCTCTAGTCACACCTCAAGAAACCCCACAGACATAGATGAGATAGCGGAGCACGTTGCCAAGAAGCTAGGAGTTCAAAATAGACAAATGCCAAGGGTCACCCCCTTGAAACGATGTTACAACTGTGGGGGAGACCACATGGCTATTGTTTTCCCAATGATGGCTTAGTCCCAAGGAAACCCTAATGCTCTATATTGCACTATTGAGAGAAAATACGCGAACCATATGGCTCAAGATTGTCCCTATAACAGGCTGGCTGTTAGACAAAATTATCAGCAACCTTACCAACAAGGTAGGTATCAGAACCAGTACCAACAACCATATTATAGGCCACAACAACAATATCAACCTCAATACCAGCAGCAATATCAGGCACCATATAGGCCACAGCCAGTCCTAGGAAACCAACCACCACCTCCTGCCAATGTGATTCCAGTCAAATATGCAATGGCAGAGGAAAACCCTAATAGAGCATTGGTACTAATAACACCTCTAGTCTCAGATCATGACTCTCATGCTCATAGTTCTGACTACTCTCATGAAGATAGTCCACAAGCTTATTACATTGAGTCACCTGAGCAAAGTGAGACTTCTCCATATCAATACGAGACACCACTCATGGAACAAAATCAAGAGCCAGAATACTCCAATGTTATGTACACAAATCCCAACCCCAGGCCCCAATTGAGACAAGTAAGATCACCAGCCCCTAGAGGACCATGCTTTAGATGTCAGGGTGACCATTTCATTCGTGATTGCCCCCACTCACTCAATCCAGGACAAGGACAAAACATCACAATACAAGGCTTTTGTCCTGAGTGCGGCAAAGAACATCTCTCGAAAGAATGTCCCAGAAATCCCTCTAGTGCACCCAAGGTTACACCCATCAATGTGGTAGGCTTAGTGGCAGATTCAAGTTCAAGTAGTTGTAATGTGGCCCCTGTACAGGAAGTCACAAGGGCACAAGCATTGAACTAGGATAAACCAGTTGAGCAGTCAGAGCCAAGTGACTCGGGAGAGCCTAGTAAAAGGAAACTAAGAACATGGAAGGATACTAGAGAGAAGGCTAATCGCAAGTGGAACAAAAAGATATCCAAACTAGAAGAAAGCCTAAGGGATACCAAAACAAAAATAGAAGACATTGCATCTCAAAGCCCCTTGCATGCCGAAGCTCCATCCACTCCACCTCATTCCACCCCACCACTCACTGTAAATAAACCACAACCAGGGTCTGTTCTTGCAGATCCAACCCCAGAAGGCTTGGACATGATGTTCAAGGCCTGCCACGGACGTCTTCAAGAAGGGCCAACAACTGCAAACCTGGACAAGAGTTACCCTAGAACAGATTTAGAGATTGAACGGACAAAAAAGTGCATGAAAATGGTAGAAATAACTCAAGCTATGCTTGAGACTAGTCAAAAGTTCAATCAAACGAACTCTATCAAACCAGATTTGCATTTCCAGGGCTTACTAGAAAGATTGGAGCAGTTGGTAAACAAGCCGCAGGTTTCTTTACCTCCACAGGCTCAAACGATTGTTGAAAGAAAGATTTCACCACAAATGAAAACTTATGTTCCTGATTCTGTGGACGAGGGAGCACCTCTTTCAATTCAACAGTACTCTCAAGAGTTCTTGCGGGAAATACAAGAAGAAAAATGGGCCAAAGAGAAGGGTAATCCCCCTCCTATTCCTGAAATTGATGATCTTCACGATCAATTTCCCCAAGACATTCCGTCTATCTAAGGAGACCAAGCAGAGCAACAAGAAGATGAAAGATTAGATTTTGAATCTAATTCTTTACAAGAGTTGCCACAATTCACAGGCCCATGGGAATCTAAATCTCTTCAGATCAGAGCTCCCACAATACTGGTAAGAAATGAATACTCAGTGGTTCCAAGAAACACTGACGTTGTGAAGCACACGAAGGTTCAATATCATCTCACTGTAGAAGAGCTCCTCAAAGCAAAATCTGAGCTATGGAATCATGTGAAGGATCTGGTTCTTGAACTTGATTCCAACATGCCAAAAGCAGGCTCTAAGCAGAAAGTCCCAGAGATACCTCTAGACAAAATAGGAGACATGAGTGAAGGTGAAGAAGGTAATACTTATCTTTTGATCACCTATCAACGTTACACAACCAAAGCAATCGTAGATTCAGGTGCTGGTGTTGCTATTGCGACCACCTCCTTGTGGAAGCAATGGGGCAAACCTACATTAAGACCAACTAGAATGAAGCTTCAAATGGAAGATGGTCATTTTGAAAGACCTCTAGGATTTCTTAAAGGGATAACTCTAATCACTTGTGGTGTAGAGTTTGAACACAAATTTGCTATATGTGACTTTGAAAAGAATAATGTCTACGAGATGATCCTAGGAAGACCCTTCCTACGACAATTGCAAATAGTGCAAGATTGGGGAACCAACTCCTTGTACTTACAACACTTAGGGGTCACCACCAAGGTCAATTTGAAGGATTACACCTTTAGAGATGTACCACCCCTACAGTGGAATCCTATCCACAAAGCGAAAGAAGATTCTATCTCTGTGCATTCTAGAAGTTCATCTGATCCATCCTGGCTGTCTTGGATGTGCAAGGTGGCAGAGGAAGAGGAAAAGCGCCTAAAAGCAAGAGAAGAAGGAACTTCCCCAGGAGATAGACCAGTTAAAGACCCTGTCTATACACCGATGATATTTCCAGATGAGGAATTTGAACCTCACGGTTGGGCAACAATCTTAGCTACCATGGACATTGCAGTCAATGAAGAACAATGGACACCTCATTGTGATAAGGAGGGTTATGATATTTCAGTGTTCATGTATCAGCCCTTGTTGGAAGAATGTGACCCTAGTGATGTCATAGAAGAAGAAGAGAATGACGATGATCTAGAGTCCATTGTGATGGATAGTTGCTTCGTCTCAGAGGAGCACTATCTAGAAGATGTAGGAGTATTGACTCAAAAAGAAGAAGAACCTCTCACAAGCATTAAAACTGTAAATTCAAAGGATGGGAGTGAAGGTAGTAAAAAGAAAACGAAAAGAAAATTTGTGAAACAAGAAGAGGAGGAATCATCGTTTGAAGTACCAAAAAATTTCAAGAAATATGAAGTTGAAGACCGAAAAATTCTGGTACGAATGCCTAAGAGAGAGGCCATCATAGGAGAATCATATGATAATAAAGAAAAAACTAAAAAGATTGTGGTAACCATTGAAGGGAACGAAGAGCGATGCACATACATAGGAGATGACCTAAGTGCAAAAGAAGAAGCAGAGCTTGTAGCTCTATGAAGGGAATATAGGGATGTGTTTGCTTGGAACTATAGAGACTTGAAGAGAGTAGATCCAAAAATTTGCTCTCATACGATCCCCATGACCGCTGATGCCAAGCCCACCAAACAGAAGCCTTGCACATATAATGACACTTATGCAGCTAAAATAAAAGAAGAAATTGACAGGTTGATTGAAGCTGGATTCATCTATGAGATTGAGCATACTAAATGGGTGTCCCCCATTGTCGTAGTGCCCAAGAAGAATGGAAAATTGTGAGTGTGTATTAACCTCAAAAAAGTTAATGCCGCTATGATCAAAGATAGTTATCCGCTTCCAATCACTGAACATTTATTGGAGCGTGTTGCAGGCAAGGAAGTTTATAGCTTTCTTGATGGATTTTCAGGTTAGAACCAAGTAGCCATTGCCCCTGATGATCAACACAAAATAGCTTTTGCCACATAATGGGGAATCTTTGCATTCCGTGTGATGCCATTTGGGCTCACTAATGCACCTGCAACATTTCAATGGTGCATGTGTCATGTCTTCAAAGAGTTCTTGCGAAAGAGCTTAGAAGTATATGTGGATGATTTATGTGCTCATTCCCAAGAAAGAAGATACCACATCCCTGAGCTCAGACAGATTTTCAACAAGTGTAGAGAATATCGAGTGTGTCTGAATCCAGAGAAGTGTGTGTTCATGGTACGAAAAGGTAAAATCTTAGGTCACATTGTCTCTAAGAATGGGATATCTACAGATGAGGACAAAGTAAGAGCCATAGCAGAGTTACCAAGACCAAGGAATGTTAAAGAGGTACAAGCCTTTATGGGCCATTGTATATTATTGTAGGTTCATCCACATGTATGCAATCATAGCTAAACCTCTTTATGGGTTGTTGAAAAATTTTGAGTGGAACGATGAATGCGAGAATTCCTCTAGTGAGCTGAAGAGGCGTTTGTGCTCAGCACCAATCCTGACCACTCCTGATTGGAATAAACCATTCCATGTCCATGTAGATGCTTCCAATTACGCAATAGGATGTGTGCTAGCACAACCCACAGGTGAAGGAAACCTAGATTTACCCATAGCATATGCTAGCAGACAGCTGAATGCAGTTGAACGAAACTATATGACAACGGAAAGAGAGGGTTTAGGCATGGTATATGCCGTGAAGAAGTTTAGACACTATTTATTGGCCAATAAGTTCAAGTTCTTCACTGATCATCAAGCTTTACTATATTTGGTCAATAAATCTTGCAATACAGGCCGGTTAGTAAGATGGTTCCTCTTACTAATGGAATACGACTTTGAAGTTGTTGTCAAGAAAGGCAGGACCCACCTTAGGGCGGACCATCTTTCTCGCATCACTTCAAGAGAGTCACCGCAAGGAGTGTCTGATGAATTGCCCGATGCTTATCTGTTCAATTTAGAAGTTGTTCCTAAGTGGGCAAATAAGTTGGTACCTGTCCTAACCTTTGGACCTGCAAACAAGAATGTGAAAACGAACAAAGAAGAAATTGTAAGATCACAAAAATATCAAATATTGGCAGGTAGCATGTACAAACAAGATACAAATGGTGTACTTGCTTGTTGTGTCGAGGACGATGAACATAGCGGTTGGTTGCAACAAGCCCATGAAGGATTTCTAGGAAATCACTATTCTAAACAACGAACATAGCAAAATCTAAAATGTTTAGGAGTGTATTGGCCTAGCCTGGATAGAGAAATACAAGAGTGGATTAAGAATTTTCCAGTGTGCCAGGAGAGACCCCTAGTGGAGCATGTGACTCTTTATCACGTGCCATTAATGCCAGATTGGAGTGCTCCATTGGTAGAATTTATGAAATCAGGAACACTACCGAACGAGGCTAGTCTAGCAAGAAAACGAAGCATGGAGCAAGAGGCTCAAGACTATGCCTTAGTAGGAGACAACTTATATCGAAGAGGAAAAGATGGATACCTAAGACTGTGCGTTCATGAATCAGACTATTTGAAAGTCTTAGAAACTACACACAGTGGTGCTTTTCTCAAAGTGGGGTATAGACTTTGTTGGTCCTATTAACCCCCAGCTAGGAACTCCCATGCGGAATACATTATTGTAGCCACTGATTACCTTACCAAGTGGGTGGAAGTAAAAGCCACAACAAAGAATGATGCTCAAATGACGGCCAAGTTTTTATTCGAGAACGTGTTCACTAGATATGGGTTACCAATAGAGTTATTAAGTGATAGAGGCACGCACTTCTTGAACAAAGTCATTGAAAACCTTCTCCAAGAATTCTTGGTAATACATAAGAAGTCTGCCCCCTATCATCCACAAGCTAACGGACAAGCCGAGAGCACAAATAAGATCCTATGTAATGTATTGACAAAACTCGTAAATAATAAACGTTCTAATTGGGACAAACAGCTTCATCATGCTATTTGGGCTTACCGAGTTGCTTACAAAACAATGCTCAATGCTACCCCATTTCAGATGGTCTTTGGACAGAATGTTGTGCTACCATTGGACTTCCTAATCCCATCCTTGAAAGTAGCACAAGAATACGAGTGGAATGGACATGAGTTGTCCTCTAGGATCTTTGATCTAGAACATTTAGGTGAGACAAGGCTACGAGCACCGGCAGACATCTATGCTGCAAGGAAAAGTCAAAAGGCGTACTTTGATGCCCATATAAAGGATAAAGGATTGAAAGAAGGAGATCTAGTGCTGGTTTATACGCTAAAACAACACCCACATAAACTAGAGAAACGAGGTTATGGACCCATGATCATTAATAGAATCTCCACTAGTGGTGCGGTTCAATTGGCCACTCTAGAAGGTGACGTGTCGCCAAACTATATCAGTGGTTGTCGAGTCAAGTTATATCAAGAACCTCTTACAGAGGATATGCTAATGAGACTCAACACTACTAAGAAACAAAAAGAAGAAGAGTTGAGAGTCAGAGAAGAAGCACAGGCAGAGGCTAGAGAGCGCATAAGGAGAAATAAATTAAGAAGACCAAGCCTGGATGTCAACCCGAAAGCCCCAAAATATCACATGGATATGTGCCAAAAATCGGGCATAATTACTTCTCACATAATCGATCGACACCCCTTTGTGACCATAGAGGTAGGACAGCGAAAGAGTGTAAGGACATTGAGAGCATTGGTTGACTCAGGTGTAGCAACTAGTGCAGTTAGACTTTCATACTGCCAAGACTTGCCATTGGACATTAAGCCCATAGAAGCATATCTCATAGGATTGGGAGGTGTGGAAACCCCTTGTTTGGGTGAGGTGGAACTTCCCATCTACCTTCAAGATGTTCCAATGAAAGTCAAAATGCTAGTCGGACTAGCTCGCCGAGAACGCCTCCGAAAAATTTGGGTGCCTAAGAAAGTAGTTGCAGCTCAACAAGGGCGATCACAGATGTGGGTACCTAAGAAGCTCTTACATACACCACAACCTATGCTCCCCACCATGCTAAAGGACTCAACAAAGAAGCCAAGGAGAGAAAAGGGTGAGAACAGAGCACAAAGACCAAAAGAAGATAAACTCAACCCTTTGACAAAAGTAAGAAGACAATCATCAAGGATATGGGTTTGGAAGCCTAAGGTACCAGTAGCATCCACAACACCAAAGAACAAACCACTCCGGATACAAAATTCAAGCAATCAACCAAAGATGAAGAAGTCAACAAGGACTTGTACGTAGACCAACACTATTCTGAAATGGATTCCTTTGCCAGATTCAGTCGATAACTCCAAACAAAGAGTGCATCAAGTCTACAAGTAACATCGAAAGCCTCGACGTGCAACAACCATGTGCATGTGGCATAACCTTGTCTTTTGCACCATTGAGGTCATGCACTTCCAAAGTATGCATCAACATAGGGCCACATTACATGGTTGTGCATAGACGCCATTGAGAAATCCTAGGCACATGACACACACTTGCAATATGTAAAATATTTTATTGATACTAACCTCTTTCTTCTTGTTTTATGCCATTGCGAAAAAAAAAGAAAGAAAGAGAGAGACAAGACTGTGCGCTTGAAGAATCTCATAAAGTGAATCATGAGAACGGACATCCATCAACAAGAAAGACAAGCCAATGGTCATTCACCATGATGGAAGTACAAAATGAAGAGATGAAGATCGACGGACCTTTCACATAGTAAGAATTGTATGCTTCAATGACGCTATAACCATGATCGATTAGGAAACCTCTTCGTCGACATACTCTTGAGCACTGAGTTCAAGACCCAACTTCTTGCACCATAATTCTTCCAATGTATTTTCCAAGTATGCATGCATAGGGCTACATTACAAGGCCGTGCACAAGGCACCTATTTTTTTCCAACCCATGCACTAATGCACTTAACCATCAATCATTATGGGTCACAAGTACTTGGCCTCATACTATGAAACTCATGTTTCAAAGATTCAAGGACATCCAGGGTACAACATCTGTATCCAGGAAGCAATTCACAGTAGATAGCTGCTCAAGATCAACATTGACAACCTCTTTTGAGCAACTAATAACCTTTGAAAGCCAAGAAGTATACCCTCCAGCTCAAATTCAAGGAAGGAGTACATACATGGGGCACAACTCTCGAATAGGCTAGTAGTGGACAACTGAAGAACCTGAAAACCGACCAGGCTACATTGGGAAGATGGACCACTTCCATTGACACATGAAGGACACTACCTCTGAACCTACCACATGGAACAACCACTACAACAAGGGTCTATCAGGGACGACAGACTCAAGAGGGGAGGGAGTGTTGAAGCTCAAGGTCAAGGAAAAAGCATGGAAGTGCATCAAAGAAGTGGACACACAAGAAGGAGGAGCAAGTAGGGAGCTCCAAGAAGCACCTGTCAAATTTTAAGAAGAAATCCCTAAAAAAATAGTGATTTTTATCACTAAAAACCATTGTAAATACCATTTTTCATTTTTGTAACTCCATTTTGTTCAAGCCGAGGAGTTCCTGAGCTTGAGGAGTATTAGAACTATCATCCTGCCAATTTTCATAATTTTTAGACTCCGTTTGAGCCCCCAAATAAGCCCTGGAACCTATTTTTTAACTAGGCCGGACACTAGGTCTAGACAGGGCCAAAACCACTCAAAAAACTATAAAAAGGGCTGGAGAGCTCATTTTTGAGGTGGGCTTGTTGTAGATTTCAGCTTTGTAAGAGAGCTCTTGTGTAATCAAAGTCCTTCCATTGTTCCACTCTTTGCTCTTACTTTGTGCGTGTGTGTGTGTGTGTTTGTGTGTGCATGCTTGTGTGCTTTCACTCACGCACTTGTGCCATCACTTGCTCACGGTCTTCATACCGGTCCTCACGTCTCCACAGATTGACATTTATGAGGTGTATCTCCTCACGTTGGTACTTGCAATTGTGCTAGAGTGACACCATCTATCTATCTATCTATCTATCTATCTATCTATCTATCTATCTATCTATCTATCTATCTATCTATCTATCTACCTATCTATCTATCTATCTATCTATCTATCTATCTATCTATCTATCTACCTATCTACCTATCTACCTATCTATCTATCTATCTATCTATCTATCTATCTATCTATCTATCTATCTATCTATCTATCTATCTATCTATCTATCTATCTATCTATCTATCTATCTATCTATCTACCTATCTATCTATCTATCTATCTATCTATCTATCTATCTATCTATCTATCTATCTATCTATCTATCTATCTATCTATCTATCTATCTATCGATCGATCGATCGATCGATCTATCTATCTATCTATCTATCTATCTATCTATCTATCTATCTATCTATCTATCTATCTATCTATCTATCTATCTATCTATTTGTCTATCTTTCTGTCTATTTGTTTGTCTATCTATCTATCTATCCATTGGTCTCCTTTGTATCGTACATCATTAGCACACATAATTTTATTCATTAGTTCATAATAATCTCTTTCTATTGCTCTTTGCTATAGCCTCTTCATTTAAGTGATATTGCTTGATCATAGTCTATGTGTATACTTGATAATTTGACTTAATTTAACTTGGCATAGTTAGATTAATTAGTCTAGTGGCTACATATCAATTTTCATTTCTTTTAGCTCATTGGAGCGTGCATCATGAATCAAACAAGTTAACTATGTTTGCTCACTTTCTTCCTCCTAAAAAGTTGGGATTACACCCTTGAGTTCTTAAACTCATTTCTCAGTGCATACCCACTCTAAATTAGTTAAATAACTTGAAATAGTTAGCTAAGCTCTTGAATAGATGTGTCTAAAAGATCTCTAGACAATTGTTATCAAAGAGTGAGAACTGAACATTTTTTTGAGAGGTTCAAGTTCAAAAATAATAAGTTTTTCATAGGGCTTTGATGTGCAAGTTATCTATTTTGGTATAAACATTTGGCAATGATGCTCCAAAGTATATAGTGCATGTAAGTGCATATTTTGGAAGCTCAAGGAGTCTACTAAGGTTCCCTCAAGTCACATTGGCAGGTGTAGAGCAAGAATATTGCAACACCAGCTCATCTCTTGATTGTATCAAAGCATCTCCTCAAAGTGGTATCACAGCTACATCAACTCAGCATGGGAGATGGATTTCCTTCATCCATACACAAATTGGATCTAGGTAATTACTCAGCTTGGTCACTTATAATGGAAGCATATCTTCAATGAAGAAATCTCTACGGCTAAATTTTTGGAGATGAGATGATGCCAATCCTCAGAAGCAAAGGACAACCAACTCAAGAAAAACAAGAGAGGTTAACTACATGGTGCTCAAAGGATGCTCTAGCCAGGTCTTACATTCTTAACTCAATCTCTAATTTTTTACTTTCACACATTAGGATTTGCAAGACTTCACAAGTGACATGGAATGCTCTTGAAGCATTATTTTCATCAAGTACCAAAGCTCAAAAGAACCAACTCTAGATGGAATTTACCACACTCAAGAAGATGCCCAAGCAAATTGTGATTGATTTTTTCACCAAGATGAAGGACTTAGCAGATCAACTTGGGAGCATTTGAGAAGTCATAGATGAAGAGCAGATAGTAAGGCAAGTAATTAATGTAATCAAAGTAGATGATAAATGGGAAGTTTTCACCACAATAATGGACCTATACATGGACATGCAGGTTCCTAACTTCAACACCCTCATGGGACACTTGTTCGCACATGATGCAAAGATTATGAAGAATGGAGACAACTTAAGAGGTAACCAATCGTCCACCCTATATAAAAATAAGAAAAAGAGTAAAGATAGCAAAGGAAAGGGTAAAATATCTGATGATGAAGGTAGTACCTCTCAAGCAAACTTTGCAGGTAAAGGTAGAAGTTCAAGAGGAAGAGGCAAAGGAGGTAGACAAGGCAGGGAGAGTTTTCAAAGCTCCTCTCCATATGCAATATGTGGCCTAACTAATCATGCAACTGAGAATTGTTTCAGGAACCCTAGAAATCAAAGAGAAAGAGGCTTCAATAGAGGAGGGTATGGAAGTGCAAGAGGAAGATCAAATAACTTCAACGGCTAAAACAACAAGAACTTTAATAATACAAACTATCAAGGAGGATATAGAGGAAGAAAAGATCACAACAATTACACCGAAGAGCAAGGTAAAGAACATGGTCATGTTCACTTCTCTTGATGAACATGACCATGAAGCAAGCTAAAGAAAATGAGCATGTATTTTATATAGATTTTGGTTGCTCAAATCATGTAGCACGGAATGTGTCTCTACTCTCTGACTTGGAGGATCCAAGAAATAGACATGAGGTTCAAACAAGAGATGACACTAGACACTCAGTGAAAAAGATTGGAAATCGGAAGACTCCATATGGAAACACGAATTTACTCAGCAAGGCATTGTATGTGATGGAGAGTGCTAATCTCCAAAAGAACAAGTTATTCTTGATGTTAGAGCACCTCTATATCAAGAAAAACTCATAACCTCAACCAATTTTGGAGAATTAATGCCAAATTATCAAGACTTGAGTTAATTGTGAAGAAATTGATTACTCAAAAAATTTTGCTACACTTAATCTACTCATTGACTAACCAAATGTGTAAAATTATTGAAAAACTTTAGACAAGATTTCACATAATGTTTCTACACCTTCTCCAAGTTAAAACTCCTCAAAAGGATCACTAGATCTTGAGATTTCCTCCAAACAATGTACCTATGTCTGAAACTATTCTTCTGTGTAGTTGATTTTGACACTTGCAACTTCTAATGTATGCATCTCCCAAACTAGATGCCATTTATTCAAATGCTTTTAGACACAAGTAGCTTACCTCTCAAATTCAAGAATGGGTGCTTGTTGCTCAAAACTTACATTGTAGAGGGAGATATGATCAAAACTTTATCATCGAATTTCACCTATACCTATCTTCAGTTCTTCACATTTACACATGTAAACGTTCCTACTTAAACTTCTCTCAATTTGATTACAATTAGACTCTCAAAACTTGTATAGAGGTCATTCAACTATAGAATTAGACTTTTACAAAAGCATTCCTCAAGAAGATAAACACAGAAGGAGCAATGAGCAAAAGATCAAGGTGCAACTTTCTTCTATTCAAAGAAATCATACATCTAATAGCCAATTTATATTCTTCTCACTTTTTAAAGTCTCTAATGAATTTTAAAACTTGTCCCTCATCATCTCTCATACTCGTAGTACATCTATATCAAGTACATATATATATTTACATCTCAACTCATCATAGATACAAAGTTTCTATGAACTAATTACAAGATTAGTGTACATGTATATACAAGTCTTCATCTTCTGACCATGCACTAAACTTCAAGCCTCATATGTTGATCTTTGCTTCATTCTTTGACTTCAAACTTTGTCCTAATCATCAATGAATGATTTTCCTACACCAAGAGCTTTCCCTCAATCATTAATTGTGATTTTCTCTATCTTCTTTATACCTCCCATGTCTTTGAACCTCTGCAACTTAGGTCCATACAAGCTTTTGGTTAACATGTCTGCAATCTAATCTTTTGTAGAAGTATGTATGACTTGAATTTCTTTATCAATCACCTTCTCTCTCAAGAAATGATATTGGATCTCAATATGTTTAGTCTTGGCGTGAAACACAGGGTTAGCAGCTAGATACAATGAACTCATATTATCTCCATGAATAGTGGGTGTACTCTTAATGATGTCAAAACTCTTCATGAGAGTCTTCAACCATATAACCTCCTTTGCAGCTTCAACCATACCTTTATATTCTGATTTTTTGGATGACAAAGCAATTGTATGTTGCTTCTTTGAACACCAACAGATTAATTTATCTCCCACATAACATAGATACCCATAGGTTGACCTCCTATCATCAAGATTACCTACCCAATCTTTATCACTATATATCTTGATTTTTGTATCTGATGTGAATCCATAATACAAGCCTTCTTTGAGTGTACCCTTAATGTATCTTAGCAACCTTTTTCCTGCAATCCAATGTTCTTTCCTAGGACAATGCATGAATTGAGACAACACTCCAACTCCATATAACAAATCAAGCCTAGTCAATGTAGCATAGATTAGACTACCAATCAAACTTTGATACATCTTCATGTCCTTGAATTCTTCTCCTCCAAATCTGCTCAATTTATGATTCACCTCCATTGGAGTAGGTGCTATCCTGTAATCTTCCATTTTAAACTTGATTATCAAATTCTTCAAATACCTTTCTTGAGTCACATATACTCCATGTTGAGTATATGAAATCTCCATTCCCAAGAAATATGACAAGTCTCCCAAGTCATTGATCTTGAAATCTTTCTCCATCTTCTTCTTAAGACTTTGTATGTCCTTCTTATCTCTACCTGTAAGAATTATGTCATCAACATATATGCAAATGTAAATGAACCCTTCATCACTTGCTTTAACAAGCAAGCTACTATCTGCCTTAGACACTTGGAAACCAAGCTCTTTCAAGAACTTCACAAGTTTGTAATTCTATGCCCTTGGGGCTTGCTTCAAACCATATAAAGCTCTCTTAAGCTTACATACATACTCTAGATAACATTTATCCTTCAAACCTTATGGCTCCATGAAAACAACATCTGAAATATAACCATTTAGAAAAGCATTCTTCACATCTAATTGACATAGCTTCCAACCTTTACATACAGCAATAGCTATTAGAGTCCTTATAGTTGTCATCTTTGCCATAGGACTATAAGTCTCATCATAATCTACACCATATGTTTGAGCATATCCTTTCACAACAAGTCTAGCTACACTTCCATCCACATACCTCTTTGTCTTGTAAACCCATTTGCATCCAAAGATTGTCTGATTATTTGGTTTAGGAACCAAATCCCATGTCTCATTCTCCATCAATGCATCATACTCTTCCTACATAGCTTTCTCGCAATTTTCCTTACATTTTGCCTCATCATATGTAGAAGGATCTTCTTCTACGTTCACCACGTAAGCATAATCTTTAGTGGTCAAAAATGAAATATCATAATTGTACCTTATGGGTTGCTTTCTATTCATTGTTGACCTTCTAGCTTCTCCACTCTTTGAAGTCTCTGGCTCTTCATATTCTGGATCAAATCTTAGCAACTCTTCATTATCAATTTGAGCATCAACAATCTCTTCATTATTAGAAATTTGAATCCCCTTTCTTTGGGTCATGAATTCTTCATCACCTACATGAATATTAATTGTACCTACATACCAAGTACCTTACTCATCAAATGTAACATCCTTTGACACAAGGAATTGCTTTGTGGATGGACTCACAATCTATAACCCATCTGCTTATCATCATAACCAATGAACACATACTTTTCAGCTTTAGGTCCCAATCTATGCCTTAATTGAGATGGTACATATGCATAAGCCAAACATCCAAACACTTTGCAATGATATAAGGTAGGTCTTTTACCCCACCATGTCTCATAAGGTGTCATACCATTCAAAACTTTACATGGAAGTCTATTCACCAGGTAAGTAGTTGTATTCACAACTTCAGCCTACAAATAATTAGGACAATTTTTCTCTTTCATCATTGACCTTGCAAACTCAGCAGGAGTTTTATTTCTCCTCTCTGCTACACCATTTTGTTGACGAGAGTACCTGCAAGTAAATTCCCTTTTTATACCTACATTCCATAAGTAATCACCGAACTCATTACAGAAATAGTCTCCCCCTCCATTTGACCTTAGTCTCTTCAATTTTTGTCCTGAAACTCTTTCTGCATACACATGATAATGTTTAAATGTATTGAACACCTTTGATTTATCTTTTATCACATATATAGTGATCCATCTGGTAGCATCATCAACATAAATCAGATAATATCTCGAACCATTAATGCTTAAGTCCTTTGATGGACCCCACATATCTGTATGCACCAATTCAAGCTTCTCTGAATACATAAACCGTTTCTTACCATAAGTATTCTTGTGAGCTTTACCCAATTGACATGCTTCACACTTGTATGTCATGTGTTGACCTACAACATCAGGCAATCCAAGCACTGAACCATTGTTAATCATATCCTTAATACCTCTTTCATTGAAATGTCCAAGCCTTTTGTGCCAAATATCTAACTTAGAGATCTTATGTCCTTCATAACTAAACAAGGCATGACCAACATTTCCTTGAATCTTCAATGTGAAGAGCCATTCTTCTTTCTTTCCTGAAACAATTTGTTTATACCCATTGCTAGGGTCCTCCACAAAAATTCCATCATTAGTGAACCTTACTTCATAACATTTCTCTACAATTTGTCCTACACTTATCATATTCTTTGGGATTGTAGGAACATACAAAATTTTACTCAAAAGAGTACTTCCATCCTTGGCCTTTACTGATCTAATGGACTTCATGTTGTGCTTTGTGTTATCACCTATTTGAACTACACGATTACTCACCTTATTCTCCAAATTAGTCATCAAAGCTATGTTGCCACTCAGGTGATTGCTACACCCTGAGTCTATGGAGAAGACTCTTTTATCTTCACTTTTTCTGTCACAAGTTGCATTCATAATTAAGGTTGAATCCTTTTTTTTTATCTAAAGCATAGTTGTATTAGGTATTATTGTAGGATTGACTTTGAAAACATCTTCCTGCATTTCTTCCAAAGAAACCTCTATTAACTCTACCTCTGAAATTACCTCTTTGATTTGTACCACCTCTTCCTCTTGAATTAAAGTTTTGATTATATCCTCCACCATTCTGATTTTTATGCCAACATTCATGAGCTAAATGATTAGTCTTACCACAAATCCAACAAGCTTTAACGCCATCTTTATTGTTTTTGCCTCTTCCTCTTCCTTTGCCACCTCCTCTTCCTCTTAGGAAGTTGGCTTGACTCATAGTGCCTTCATCTTCATTCAATTGTTGCTTGCCTTTGTTAATCTTCTTCTTATCCTTTGAATACATTGCTTGACATGTGCTTTTATCAATATCACCTTTGACATCCTGCTCAAAGGTTAGCATATGTCCTAGCAATTGATTCAAATCAAGAGTGAAATGATCTAGTGACACTTCAGTAGATAGAACGAATGGCTTCTACTTCTCATCTCCTCTCAAACATGTGAGAATTTGTCTTACCAATTTTTCCTCTTCAATGTCTTCATCAAATGCTCCTAGTGCATCTGCAATATCCTTCATCCTTGCTACATAATCAGAAATAGATTGAGAAGCCTTCTTCTTGAATGTGGTGAACTCTGCCCATAAAGATGCCTTCCTTGACTTTGTAGTGTTTTGGAAATGCTCCTCCAAAGCATTCCATATTTCACTTGCACTTTCAAGTCATCGGATATGAGGTAGCAAGTAATCATTGACTCCCATGTAGATAATGCTCCTTGCTTGAGCATCCTTCTTCATCCATGCCTTCAAATATGAGAGCTCTTCCCTACTTGGAACACTAGGATCCCTAAATTGTGGTTTTTCTTCTTCACCTGTGATGTATCCTATCAAGTCTTTGTTCTTAAGATGAGCTTCCATTATCATTGACCAAGAAAGATAGTTTTCTCTATCCAATTTCTCTATCTGAAGAGAATCTCCCATCCTTTCTTCACCTATGCAATATATTCTTCAAGCTTTGTGAATAATGAATGTACCTTTAGTTTGAATATAGTTCCATTTGATCCTTTCAATAGCTTTTAGGTCTCCTTCTCTAGCTTTCACTTTAGACTTTCACCTTTTAGATCTTCAAAGATTGATTTCTGTATATCTGCAATAGTCGAGGTCCTCCTTTCTTCATATCTGATAACACTTGCTATGATACCACTGATGGAGAGTGTTAACCTCCAAGAGAACAAGTTATCCTTGATATTAGAGCATCTCTATATCAAGAACAACTCATATCTTCAACCAATTTTGGAAAATTAATGCCAAATTATCAAGAGTTGAGTTAACTATGAAGAAATTGATTACTCAAAAAAGTATGCTACACTTAATCTACTCATTGACTGACCAAATGTGTAAATTTTTCAATAAAACTTGGTTCAAGGTGTCACTACAGTTTTTGCACCTTCTTGAAGTTAAAACTCCTCAAAAGGATCACTATGTCTTGATATTTCCTCCACACAATGTATCTATGTTTGAAACTATTCTTCTGTGTAGTTGATTTTGACACCTGCAACTTCTAATGCATGATTCTCCCAAAATAGATGTCATTTATTCAAATGCTTTTAGCCACAAGTAGCTTACCTCTCAAATTAAAGAATGAGTTCTTAGTTTCTCAAAAATTTACATTGTGGAGGGAGATCTGATCAAAACTTTATCATCAAATTTGCACCTCTACCTGTCTTGAGTTCTTCACATTTACACATGTAAATGTTCCTACTTAAAATTCTCTCAAGCTGATTACAATTAGACTCTCAAAAATTTTACAGAGGTCAGTCAACTATAGAGATAGAGTTGTACAAAAGCATTCATCAAGAAGATAAACACAAAAGGAGCATTGGGCAAAAGATCGAGGTGCATCTTTCTTCTATTCAAAGAAATCATACATCTGATAGACAATTCATATTCTTCTCACTTTCTAAAGTCTCTAATGACTTTTAAAACTTGTCACTCATCATCTCTCATACTCTTAGTACATATATATCAAGTATATATAGATATTTACATCCTGAATCATCATAGATACAAAGTTTCTATGAACTAATTACAAGATTAGTGTACATGTATATACAACTCTTCATCTTCTGACCATGCACTAAACTTTGAAAGAACTTGGAGAAGCTTGTCGAAGGTAGAAAAGTGCGTTTCGAAGCGACAAAGTTTGGTCAAGCCAACCGGCACAAGACTAGCCCTTGAGCTTATGGAGACTCAAATAGACCTTATAGGCATGTGATAAGTGCAAAGAAATGCACTATGTACTTTGGAGCATCAAGGAGAATGAGTCGATACAAAACAGATAGGTTCGTGGGTCGACTATCTCAAAAAACTTACTATCTATGGAAGAGACAATGAACTTCAAATGCCCATAGCGACCAGCGTGATTACAATTAGAAAAAATCCTTTGATGGGAGTGATACACATAGGGTTGAGTGTATGGAATGCACAAAAGTATAAGGAATAAGCAAAATATGCTATAGGAATGAATGTGACATTCACCGGTGGTACTTTCTATTTTCCAGGAATATGCAGAGATTGACCCTGAGGTAGACAAACTCAGATTTCTCCAAATCTGCTAAGCCAAATGCTTTGAAAATTTACAGGCATAAACTAGACACTTATATCTTTCGAATGAGTCATCTTGCACTCAATTTGGAGCTCTGGAGAGAGATCAGCAGCCTCTGCAAGATTACTGTTGGCGAAGAAGATGATGCAGAGAATTGAAGGAGCAAGACAATGATGGTCACAAGTGTATGTATATTGCTTCCATGTATTTTACAAGTGATTCCAAGTCTTTATATAAACTCTAGGAGTGTTCCACGACTTTTACAAGTTGAATTTGAATTCAAATGAAGGTGGGAATGGTTGTTGGAGGGAATCAATTCACTTTCCTACAATCTAGGAAAAGTGAAGATCTAGTTTGATCTACTTTTAGGTGATTTGATTTGCTTGATTGAATGCAACTTCAACCACGACAAATTCGTGGGATTTGGGCTCTATCTTTCTACCTTTACATGTGTAAATCTCAAGGCTTTTACAACGGTAAATGAACCATCAAAAATCTCTCAAAAAAATACAATGAATGAGCATAAGAAAAAGAACTCTCCAATGGATATTCTTTCGACGCGATAGCCTTTGATGTAGATCAAATCCACCTCAAGCATAGTGTAAGCTTGATGTTCCAACAGCTCCCCCTCAAGCTAAAGTATGCTGTTGTGGAGCTATGATGCACTTGAAGACCATTGAAGAAGTACTTAATTTTTTCATTGTATAAGTTCCTTCATAGGAACTCCCTCTTACCTATTTTTTGAGAAAACCCATAAAAACACAACTTTACCTTTCTTTTTTGGTAGAAGGCTTCTTTTTTAATTCTTGCCTTATTTTAGAAATGGAAGCCCTTTTGGAAACGTACGAAGAGCTCTCTCTCTTTCTCTCTCTTGAAAGATTCTCTTCTTGATTTTCCCACCTACCTTTTATATTTAGGATATCTCAAATTAATGAAGCCTTTGGCCACTTGTATTCAACGGATTCCTCCTCCCCTCTTATATAAGGAGGAGCTCATTTTGTAAAATGGAGGTCCCTTGGCCATGGCCTTGGCCTCCATGCTAATGGAAAGAAGGTTCATTTGGCTTCCACATTTCTCCTTGTGTGCTAGGCGTTGATCCATGTGTGTGGGTTTGGCACTTGGGGTTGTCTTGTGTGTGAGCATTGCCCTCCCTTGCTCCTTTTGATGTTGGCCATGGTGCCATTGTTCATGGACATGGGTGTGTGTGCATTGCTTGCGCTTCTTGCAACTCCTCTTGGAAGAGCCTCTCACTTCCATGTGAGGCGGTTTGGGTTGGTTACTCCCCATACTTCAACAAAATTTGGCGCCGTTGCCGGGGATGATCGACCTTCAACCGTTGGGTTTTTTCAAGCTTGCTGTGCCTATGCTTGGTGGATGCACCTCACGCTTGGATTGAGTTGTGGATCCGTGTGGCCTTCAGTTGGTCAAGTGTACCTCTCATTTGTCAATTTTTGAGTAGTTTAGCTCATTTTTTTTGTTTGTTGCATAAGAACAACCCCTAACCCCCTTATCTCTCTCACTCTCACACTTGTATACACTCCCACATAGTCACTTTGGCATCACCCACCATCCATGTCATTTTCTTGAAGTGAATATTTCTTTGGATAATGGGATGGGTAGTAATTTTCTTTCTTTTCCCTCCCGTTTTCCTGCTTTCATTTGAAAAAAAGGAATGCATACATCCAGGAAAAAAATGGGAATGCAAAGAAACCCTTTATTAATGCTATATGCTTAAATTGGGGAGTGATATTTCATTCTTTCTTCAAATAGTTAAATGCAATAGTCCCAAGCGTGGAAGTATCTGACATTCCTTATTTCTTGAGCCCCGCGCATTAAGGGTTGGCATGTGCATTGAAACAGGTCATGTACATAGTACGACTATGAGTGCGCGGCCAATGGAAGGAGTAGGTTTCTCTCTCCTAATTAATGGGGGCAGCTCCGTAGCTCCATCATATCCTTTCAAGATCGCCGCTCTCATGCCTAGGACAGCAAGCCCTGTAGAGGGTTCTTCTTTTTGGTTGTGCGATAGAAAGGGGGAAGGCTAAGCCATGGCTTCTTCTCTGCACACGTTGGCTGATGGGTTGAGTCTTGCTCTCCCTGGTGCCCTTGGAGCATGTCCATGATGTGACATATGAACTTCTCCCCATCTCGGACTCTCAACAGAAAATCTAACCGTTTTTCTATTGGGGTGAACTGCTCCTACACACGCTTCTAATCATTCTTTTGAGATGGGCATCTCCATCGATCCCCTGTGGAGGTTCATGGGCTATCCTTGGTCAACTAAGGGAACAACTCCTTACGAGGTATACTCTCCTTTGTTGTCGGGATAACTGTCGAGCACCCCTGTAGTCATTCTTTCATGTGCAGGTAGGAATTTGTGCTTCCCATCCAACTCGTGTCTTCCATGGGGCTAAGCTATGCCCCCTTAAAACTCTACTCTTTGACATAGCAGGTACCTAACCCTCTCGCATTGGGGATGTTTTGTTGCAACGTTATCTAGTGTTTGAGTCAGGATGGCTTCCGAAGTCCTTCGTAGCCTTTCAAAGGCATGTTCCCCGATTCTCAATGGCTGCATGTCTTTGATCATATTGTAAAATGGTTGTGTATACAACATGCAGAGCAGGCTGAGGAAGAGGTCGCTCAATGCAAAGTTGGTTGATGCCTAGTTTTTGCATTAACACAAAGCCGGAGGCTATGGCTATGGCTATGTTATTTTTTGGAAGGCGGTTCTATTATGTTTAATCACCTATGCTTTGCTTATTTGCCTATGTGCCATCTAGCTATCGATCCCTCCTTAATAGGGCACGTTCTGATAACTTGCTCTAAAGAAGTATGTCCAAATCAGACCTCCTCATAGAATCGGTCACTCAAGAATCAGACCTGTCCACTATCTTCGAACTCTCTATGAACCGAAATTATGCATATCCATCAATGTTGAGAAGTGAATCATGTTAACCTTTGATGGCATGCTACTATATAATGCCTCTAGAAGGCGATGTTGTGACTCTCTACAAATAATCAAATAGTCACATCTTAAAATTTATGGGTATTTCGTGCATTGATGACTAGCCCCGTGAAGCAGCATACTCTCTGTTGTAGCACTTGTTTTCAAGCATGTATGTGTATCTATGTTTGATTGTATAAGTGTTTTATCCGTATTCACAAGTATGTGTAAAGACTCAGGGTCTGCATGCAATTATGATGTTAATACTATAACGGAAGGTTGGTTTCAAGTTATGTGGTGCACCCATTGGCTCTTATTGCACTTGCACTCTGTTGCCTCAAGTTGGAGTATAACTTGCACTTGCACTCTTATTGCACTTGCACTCTGTTGCCTCAAGTTGCAAAGCCATCTCTTATGGGGTTCGGAGTGACTCCTGGAATGAATCGCTACTTATGTCACTATGGAAGCTATGAACCATTATCCAACGTATTATCTAAAGTAGTAATCAAACTCTTTGATGATGATGGAAAAGGGAATGGTAGCAGACAGTAACAGTGCTACACATTTTCATTAATAAGCTGGCTACAAATGGGTTGTCGTGTCTCACAAATTGCATCTATATCTGTAGGAATTTATGCTCCGATAGGTATAACTCTGATACTGACCTTGGAGTTGTTTATGAATGGGGGTGGAGGATGAGGTTTGTGTCTCTCTCCTCTTCTTTTTATTGGGTGGAGCATGCTTCAACAGTGTTGTTTCTTGTGGTCAAACGACATCAAGACGATGTGCATCTATACAACAATGTAGACTTTCGGTAAGGGCTTCCATAAGTTGACATCGGGGCTAATGAAATCAAATTTTTTAACTCGTTCTATTTAATGTGCTCCATGCCATCTTGGGATCCATCGCTAAGGCTTCAAATAAATAAATATTTGCTATGAAATGCTTTTCTTGTGCTTATCAAGATAACAAGAAAGAAATAGCAAAAGTGACTCTCGAAATCGATTATGGGGGCATTCAATGGTTTTTGGGCCATGAGATGGAGTGTGACACTTCAAATCTCTTCTCCCTGGACTGCTAGGCCTGGAAGACTGTCGAGACCTCGATTCATATGGCTGATATGAAGGTTGGAAATCTAACTCCACAGGTATTGTGCTAATCTTGTCACACTACCCAAACTCAGGACCCAACTTATTTGCAGTGGGGAAAAGAGGTCATACCACATTATTTCCTCCCTCATCTACTTATGTGCGATTTTCAGTTGTGAGGTACTATTATCAAATCTACATCGGCATACACTGTTTTATCTTTGACGGATTTCTGTTCTCCTGTAGTGTGATGATGCTCTAGTGCACAATGGCTAATGACTCTGATCACCATTAGTTTAACACTTTCTCCTGATGTATTGATGTGTACATACCTAGTATGTGGGAGGAGGTTGAGGTTTCCATACTATTGCATTCAACTTGTGCTAACGAGTGATCCATTTCGTTTTTTTTTTACTTCTAAGTCAAGGGTGTAGGGAAAAGTTACGGTTGCAATCCAGGGATGACCTTGGCTATTGAATCAAGCTTGGGAGACTCGACATTATGGGTTTTTGGAGGCCTTAATCCACATTTTTGTGATGCTCCTCTTGGGGATATGTCGAAATTCCCCTCCTAAACCGTCAGAAAATGATTGACTATGTCTGCATATGAAGATGATCGAATGAGGACCAATTTTGGGTAAACTTTGTGGGGAAATTGTGAACTCTGTTTTAGTAACGATACTCATATGCTCAAGATTTGGGTTGTTCTAGACTTGCCTGTGTTGCTAACCTTAATAAACACATGCAATTTTCATATACAGGATCCAAATGGCAAGGTAGTTTACATGATCATTCTTACAACTTACTAACTTTATGTTCCAGTGGGTGACAGGATAAACTCTTGGACATATGGGTGACCTTATAATTTGAGTGCAAAAAGGTGATGTGAATACCTTACGTACAATGTGTTATGTTCTCATTTGCAATCAACACAATCATGATACCTTGTGCCAGAGCATACATACTGGTGTTCTGGGCATTCACTATGTTCACATCACTCCATGTTTGTATTCATGCCATATGCTAAAATGGAAAGATGCTATGTTTGAAATCCTTGGTACAATTGTTTTAGTTGCTAATAGGGTTGTGTTCTATGAAATACATTCATATCCTATGTTTGAAAGTTGGTTGTTGGGCATGCAGTTGTCTACTCCCCTCACTTTTGAGTTGGAAGGTGATGATGTGGTTCTAATGTGCTACATGGATATGGTTGTTCTCCTTGTTTGATTGCCCAGATGCCTAAAAGAATCCATCCATTGACTCATGATTGGTCACATATTTCTATTCTAAAGATAATCAGTTACTTGCAGATGTGAAGCAAGTGGGAGCCCTCAAGGCTTACAAGATTCCTGATAGGTTTGGTGGATGTTGTACTCTCTTCGAAGCACTTGAAGGCCCAACTACTTGGAGGAGTTGTTGCAAATGGTCATTACATCTTATTACATAGCTTGGGAAGCTGCATCTTGTGTGATAATCATCTTGTGTGATAATCTCCACGACCACCCCCTCTTCCATTGCTTCAAAGTTGTTGTTGAGGTTGATTCTACTTAAGGTTGCCTCTTTGTGACTGCCCCATATGGGAATGGTGTCCAACCTTCCATGTGGGAACAATCTGGTGGGTTGGAACTCTACACATGTATTTTCCTTGTATTTTGGGGGTAATGATAGTCTCTATTCGGATGCTTCTCTTCCCATGACTATCTAATCATGTTTTGCCACAAAACTTCAGTATATTATACAACTTACTTGTGTATGCATTTTAAACAAAAGCAAGAAACAGAGGCATGTCCACACTTTTAATGCACTAAGAATACAAGAACTATCCTATACTTAATAATGCAATGTGTCACACCTACTCCATAGTACATTATGATTGATTGCTAGGGTTGGTAGCCACACCATGGGAAGACATATTTATGATGACCTATCACTAGTAGAGCAGTCTTGTCAGATTTGATGCTCCCTCGAGTCAAAACTGAAGTTCAAATACATGTTTATTGACTGCATTTTTTTCAAAAATAGTCTAGTTGCTTTTGTATGTGTTAATTTCAGGTTTGGATGCTCCATGTGAAGGCCTTTTCCAGTCTTACAAAGGGCTGCACTGATGGATGTATGCAGCACTGACTGCCCCCCAAGGGGATTGTGTTGCTCTACACTGGAGACTAGCAGACTTGAAGACTTGCAGACTTGAAGACTTGAGACTTGAAGACCATGCAGACTCAACACGACCTCAAACAGTTATGTATGCTCCATTTCTCAGCTTTGTCGAGGACGACAAAGCCTAGGAGGGGGAGAGTGTTGTGGAGCTATGATGCGCTTGAAGACCATTGAAGAAGTACTTAATTTTTTCATTGTATAAGTTCCTTCATAGGAACTCCCTCTTACCTATTTTTTGAGAAAACCCATAAAAACACAACTTTACCTTTCTTTTTTGGTAGAAGGCTTCTTTTTTAATTCTTGCCTTATTTTAGAAATGGAAGCCCTTTTGGAAACGTACGAAGAGCTCTCTCTCTCTCTCTTGAAAGATTCTCTTCTTGATTTTCCCACCTACCTTTTATATTTAGGATATCTCAAATTAATGAAGCCTTTGGCCACTTGTATTCAACGGATTCCTCCTCCCCTCTTATATAAGGAGGAGCTCATTTTGTAAAAGGGAGGTCCCTTGGCCATGGCCTTGGCCTCCATGCTAATGGAAAGAAGGTTCATTTGGCTTCCACATTTCTCCTTGTGTGCTAGATGTTGATCCATGTGTGTGGGTTTGGCACTTGGGGTTGTCTTGTGTGTGAGCATTGCCCTCCCTTGCTCCTTTTGATGTTGGCCATGGTGCCATTGTTCATGGACATGGGTGTGTGTGCATTGTTTGCGCTTCTTGCAACTCCTCTTGGACCTTGATGATGTGGTAATGGACTTCTATGTGCTTGGTTCTCGCATGGAAAATAGGATTTGTTGCTAGATGCATGGAACTTACATTATCTCCAAATATGTGAGGTTTGGAACTCACAAGTCCCAAATCTGTATACAATGCTTTTAACCATATTGCCTCTTGAGTTGCTATGGTCAAGCCTCTGTACTCTGCTTCAGTTGAGGATAAAGCAATTGTTGGTTGCTTCTTGGAACTCCATGACACTAGCTTCGAACCTACAAATGCTAAGTAACTAGATGTACTTTTTCTATCATCCTTAGCTCCTGCCCAATCTGCATCTGAGTAGATTTTGATATCTAAATCTGAAGAGTAAGGATAGAATATACCTTCGTTGATTGTACCTTTGAGATACTTAAGTACTCTCTTAGCCGCATCCATGTGTGGTCTTCTTGGTGAGTGCATGAACTGACTAAGCACTCCCACACTATATGAGATGCATGCCCTTGTATGAGTAGCATATATCAAGCTACCTACCAAGCTTTATACTCTTTAATGTCTTCAATTTTCTCACCTTCATAAACACTTAGTTTATGATTCATCTCCAAAGGTGTACCTGCAGGATTAGTGTTCTCCATTCTGAACTTGAGAAGAAGATCCTGAATGTATCTTCTTTGAGTCAAATACATTCCTTCATCTGTGTATATCACCTGCGTACCTAGGAAATATGTGAGCTCACCTAGGTCACTGATTTTGAACTCCTCTTGCATGTGTCTCTTGATCCTTTGAATGCCATTTAGATCATCACCTGTCACAATAATATCATCTACATATACACATAGATAGATAACCTCATTGTGATCTCTTTTGATGAATAGAGAAGGATCTGAGCTGCTAGCTTTGAACCCTTGATCTTGAAGATATGTAACCAACATGTAATTCCAAGCTCTAGGAGCTTGTTTCAATCCATACGATGCTTTCTTAAGTCTGCAAACATAAGATGGATGATTAGGGTTTTCAAAACCTGGTGGTTGTGACATGTATACCTCTTCACTTATCCAACCATTTAAGAATGCATTTTTCACATCAAGTTGGAGGAGTCTCCAATTCCTTGCAGCAGCTACACTTATCAATGTCCTGATTGTAGTCCTCTTTGCAACTCGTGAGAATGTTTCCTCATAGTCTATACCATGAGTTTGTGAGCATCCTTTGGCAACTAATCTTGCCTTGTACCTGCAAACTGATCCATCTGAATTTCTTTTACTTTATATACCCATCTGCAACCAATTACCTTTTGATTCGGTGACATTGGAACTAAATCCCAAGTGTCCATCTCCTTCAATGCATCTATCTCTTTGTTCATGGCCTTTTCCCAATTAGGGTTTCCCTTTGCCTCTTCATAGGTTGAGGGTTCCTCTGAAATAGAGTCTTTTGCCAAGTAGATTGAATGCTTCGTAACAAACATGGAATCATATCCATACCTTTCTGGTTGTTTCTTCTCTCTTGCTGATCTTCTAGGTGCTTGTTTGGAGCATTCTCCAACCTCTTGCATCTTTGCTTTGCCTCTTGACTTCCATAGCTTGTAATCCTTTTCTCTTTCATCTTGATCATTGTCTGTATCACTTCTTGGATCCCTGATCTGTGTATCATGCTTGCTTCCTAATTGATGAGAGTCAGAATCAAGATCATATGTTAGTGTTACCTTTTGTTTGTCTTCATCATACCAAGACCTGTGTTCTTCAAACACAACATCTCTACTTGTAGTGAATTGCTTGGTTGAAGGATTGAAGAACCTGTAACTCATCTGAGTTGAATCATATCCAATAAACACTGCCTTTGTTGCCCTTTCATCTAGCTTACCTCTTATTTGTGATGGCACATGAACATTAGCTAAACAACCAAAAACCTTGCAATGTCCACGACTAGGTTTTCTTCCATGCCATGCTTCATAAGGAGTCATACCTTGAAGTGATTTGGATGGTAGTCGATTGACAAGATACACTGCAGTTGAAATAGCTTCTGCCCATATATAATGTGGCAACTTCTTCTCTTCAAGCATTGTTCGGGCTGATCCAACCAATGTCTTGTTTCTCCTCTCTACAATTCCATTTAGTTGAGGAGAGTACCTAGTAGTCACTTCCCTTTTGATACCTTTTTCCTGCAAGAACTCATCAAACTCTTTGGAGAAGTATTCTCCCCCTCCATCAGATCAGAGCTTCTTTAGTGATCTACCTGTATGATTCTCCACATGTGCAAGATTGTCTTTGTGGTTGAATGGTTGTCTTTGTGCCTTCCCAATCTGACATGCATCACACATGTTGATCATGTGTTGCTTTGATATGTTCGGAAGTCCTAGAACACTTTGATCCCTCCATATATCCTTCAAGATTCTTTCATTCACATGAGCAAGTCTCTTATGCCACACTTCAAGCTCACTTAGGGTTTGAGACCCAAAGTTGAATAGAGCTATGTTCTTGGTATCTCCTACTTCAAAAGTAAAGAGCCTACCATGTTGAGTGAACCTAACTTGCAAGCCTTTTTCAACTATTTGGCCTACACTTATTAGGTTTTTAGTGATAGTGGGTACATAGAGAACCTTACTCAGAATGTTTGTCCTGCCATTGGAAGCTTTGACATTACCAATCTTCTCCACATTGTGCTTTGTGTCATCCCCTGTTTGCACTTCATGTCTATGCTTTGGACTTTCCAAATCAGATAGAAGAGCAATGTTGCCTGCAACATAATTCGTTCATCCTGAATCTATGTAGAACAAATGATCATCTTCTATACCTTCTTTGTGGCTTAGATTCATGAGAAGTAATGAGTCTTCATGTGGTTGATCTTTTGAATAATTATTGTAGTCCCTTCTATTATAGCTTCTATTGTTATTGTTGAAGTTGTGTCCACCTCTGCCTCTATTGCCGCCATATCCACCTCTTCCACTTCCTTTCTGAGTCTTCCCATTGAACCAGCAATTCTGAGTGGTGTGGTTGGTCTTATTGCATATGGCACAAGGTTCAACATTCTGACCTTTGGCTTTGTCTTGCTTTGGTCCTTTCTTCTTCCCTTTCCACTTGCTCTTGCTTGCAAAGTTGGCTTGGGAAGTCTCTTCTTCATCTTCTTCCTTCTTCTTGCCTTTCTGCTTCTTATCCTTCTTATCTGCATATAGAGCACTAGTTGAATTACCATGATAAGAGTTGTTGAAGCAAGTCTATGACAAGCCTAAGTATTGGCTTGAGTCCCACAAAGTCATAGAAAAAGCCTTAAAATGAAGACTATGTAAAGTTCACTTGTGAACTACCTCTTGTAACTTTTGAAGAGTTTACTTAATGTAAAAGTGAAAGAATCTTAAGTGGTTGAGTCCACTTGATCAAGAATGGAAAGAGGAGCCATGAATTCGTGATTTGTGGTAGGTAGAGAATCAAATCAATCATTGATTGATTGGAGAGTGATTGAGGGAAGTTAGCCTCCCAAACTCAACTATAAATAGATGGCAGTTTTAGTCGTGGTTAGAGAGACCTATGTGAAGACCTCCAAGAGCTGAGCTTTATGCCATATCAAGGTGTGATTACAAGGCACACATATGTATCAGTAATTATTGTATTGTACAAGAAATATACTTTCATTTTCATGATTATTTGAGTTCATCTTTCCATGTTCTAGTGAAGTGTACTACTCACTGCCATTACTCTCAATTTCCTCAGTCAGCTTGCAGAGATGTTTTCTCTGAGCTTGGTGAATCATTTTCAGTGATTTAACTTGGTAAAGTTAGCTCTATGAGTCTACTATATGCTTACAAATTTTCATGTCATTTGAATGTTGCAATCTTCAGTTATGTTCATTTGAAGTCAACAGGGTCTGTTCATCTTCACTTCTCTGTCAGGTACCCGACTTTTTCACTCATCTTGTCAGAGCCATTTCGCAGTGGTTACTTATCCAAATTCAGTGATTTAAAGCTTGTTGGATTCAGAATATTGTCTAGTATAAGCGTACAAATTTTCATAATCATTTAATTCCTACGTTTTGAGTTATGTTGATTTTTCTGCTCACTGGTCTCAAACTGTAGGAGCCCGTGAAAATCGGGATGATGTCATCAATTGCTAAAACTCATTCTCAGTGTGTGGTTCATTATTTTTGATGAAATTACTCTTGAAAGTTAGCTCTATAAGTTACCTAGACTTCCCCAAGAGGAATTAAGCTAATTGCTGTTGTGCTCAAAGAATTATGTAAAACACTGGACAGGTGTATGAACCAAGAATAGCAAGTTTTCACCTCTGAGCTAACTCCAACTTATCTGTTTTGATCTATCTTTTTTAGAGTGATCTTCCAAGGTACATAGGGTGTCTAATACATCCATTGGCAAGCTAAAAGGGCCCACCATATACTCGTGGAGTTCATTTGGCTGGTGTAGATCAAGGATTTTGCAACACCTCTTCATCTTCAAGCACATACCTATCCATCTCTTCACAGTGGTATCAGAGCAAGGTTGGACAACATGGCAGATGGATTTCCTTCATCAATTGACAAACTGGACAGAGGTAACTACTCAGCTTGGTCATTAAGAATGGAAGCTTATCTCCAAGGTAGAAGTTTATATGGTTATGTGGCTCGAGATGAAGTTATGCCAAGTTTCAGGAACAAAAGTCAACCAACACAAGAAGAGCCAGAAAGATTGAGCACATGGTGCTCCAAGGATGCACTTGCAAGGTCTTATCTCCTCAACTCTATCTCAGATTTTTTGTTGCCTCACATTAGAAGTTGTAAGACATCTCAGGAAGTGTGGGATGCACTTGAAGCTTTCTTTTCTTCAAGTACCAAAGCTAGGAAGCATCAACTATGGCTGGATTTCACAACTCTCAAGAAGGCTCCCAAACAAAATGTGACTGATTTTGTCACAAAGCTCAAGGACATAGCGGATCAGTTGGGAAGCACTGGAGAGGTAATAGATGAAGAGCAAATTGTAAGGCAGGTCATCAATGGCTTGAAGGCAGATGATAAGTGCGAAGCATTCACCACAGCTATGGATTTGTACATGGACATGCATGTACCTGATTTCAACACACTCATTGGACAACTACTTACTCAAGAGGTGAAGCTTATCAAAAATGGAGAAAGCTCTAAAGGTAATCAATCTTCAGCTTTATACACGGATAAAAGCAAGTCTAAAGATAACAAAGGAAAGGCAAAGAAAGTGGATGATGAAGCAGGTACATATCAAGCTAACTATGCAGGTAGAGGAAGACATGGCAGAGGTAGAGGAAGAGGAGGTAGACAAGGCAGGGGGAGATCCCAAGACTCCAACTCATGTTCTATTTGTGGATTAACTAATCATACAACTGAAAATTGCTTTAGGAATTCCAGGAATCAAAGAGGTAGAGGATACAATAGAGGAAGTTATGGCTACTCAAGAGGAAGGTTCAACAACTACCATGGCAACTACAACTACAATCATTCAAACTATCAAGGAGGCTACAAAGGAAGGAGAGACTACAATAACTACACAGAAGACTCAAACAAAGAGGATTCATTATTGATCATGAACATGGCTATGCCACAAGGTAAATCTGATGAGCATGTTTTCTACATAGATTCAGGTTGTTCAAATCATGTGGCAGGAAATGTGGCACTCCTATCAGATTTAGAAGATCCAAGGAATAAGCATGAGGTACAAACAGGAGATGATACAAAACATCCTGTGGAGAAAATAGGCAATGTCAAAGCACCTGATGGAAACATCAACCTACTCAGTAAGGTACTCTATGTCCCTACCATTACAAAGAATTTGATAAGTGCTGGGCAGATAGTAGAGAAAGGGTTGCAAGTCAGGTTCACAAAAGCAGGAGCATTTGTTGAAGATCCAAGTCAAGGATTCAGAAGAATTGCAAAAGGTGAAAAGACAGGTAGATTGTTCACATTTGAATTACAGGACACTAGAAACATTGCTCTCTTTAATTATGGTAGTCAGACACTCACAGAATTGGAAGTATGGCACAGAAGGTTAGCACATATTGGTGAAAGGTCATTAAAGCAAATCTGCAGGGACCAAAGTGTACTTGGACTTCCTAATTTGTCAAAACAACATATGATTTATAAGTGTAGTGCATGTCAATTTGGAAAGTCTCACAGGTTACCATTCATGAAGAAAGGTTATATGCATGGAGATCTCTTGGAGTTGGTTCATACAGATGTATGGGGACCTAGCAAGGAAGCTTCAATATCTGGATCAAGGTATTATGTTTCCTTTATTGATGATTGCAGCAGATGGACTATCCTATTCTTTATGAAACACAAAGATGAAGTTTTTTCATGTTTCAAAAGATATTTGGCTCTTGTGGAGAATCAAACAGGTAAATCACTAAAAAGGCTAAGGTCAGATGGAGGGGGAGAATACTTCTCCCATGATTTTGATTCTTTTCTTCAAGAAAGAGGAATCCAAAGAGAGGTAACTACAAGGTACACTCCTGAGCAAAATGGAGTGGCAGAAAGGAGGAATAGGACAATTGTTGAAGCTGCAAGGTCTATGTTAAATGAAAAGCATTTACGTAATCACTTATGGGCTGAGGCTGTATCTACAGCCACTTACTTGATTAACAGGTTGCCTTTAAAATCCCTTGATGGGATGACTCCATATGACGCTTGGAATGGAAGAAGACCAAGCTTAGATCATTGTAAAATTTTTGGATGTATTGCTTTTGCTCATGTTCCTTCACAGGTTAGAGGCAAGATGGATCCAAAGGCAGAAAGGTGTGTATTTATTGGATATGACAACAATCAAAAGGGCTACAGGTTATACAACCCTACCAACAAAGGATTCTTAGTAAGTAGAGATGTAGTTTTTTATGAGAACAATTCATGGTATGAAGATTCATGCAGGAAGATCAATTTACCATATGATCTTGAAGAAGATTTTCCAAAGCTTGGTAGAGAACAATCAAAGATTGAAGAACAAGACACCTCAGAGGATGATGAAGAATCTCACATGGAAAAGATCAAAGCATGGAAGTCTAAAGGTAAAGCAAAATTGCAGGAACTTGGACATGAGGCAGAATCATCACATCATGGCCTAAGAAGATCTATGAGGGAAAAGAAAAAACCAGAAAGGTATGGGTTTGACACCTCATTAGTAACTAAATACTCTATCTACATAGCACAGGATATAAACCAAGAGGAGCCATCATCATTTGAAGAGGCCAAAGCAAAATCAGAATGGAAGCATGCAATGAAGGAAGAGATTGAAGCACTTGAGGAAAACAACACTTGGGATTTGGTGCCCAAGACTTCATCCATGAAGGTAATAGGCTCAAGATGGGTCTGTAAACTCAAGAAGAATTCTGATGGTTCAATTAACAGGTATAAGGCAAGGCTTGTAGCAAAAGGCTTTGCACAAACTCAGGGAATTGATTATGAGGAGACCTTCTTTCCTGTGGCAAAGATGCCTACTATTAGGGTTTTGCTTAGTATTGCCTCTTCCAAGAATTGGAAGATACTTCAACTAGATGTAAAGAATGTATTTTTGAATGGTTGGATAACAGAAGAGGTATATATGGCACAACCACCTGGTTTTGAGAATCAAGTTTATCCTGATTATGTGTGTAAACTTAACAAAGCATTGTATGGTCTCAAGCAAGCTCCAAGAGCTTGGAATTTCAGGCTTGTTTCATTCTTGCAGGACAAAGGCTTTCAACCAAGCAAGGCAGATCCTTCACTCTTTATCAAAAAGAGTAACTCTGAGGTCATCTACTTATGTGTATATGTAGATGATATTATATTGACAGGAAATGATGCAGATGGTATGAAGAAGATCAAAGATCAGATGAGAGAAGAGTTCAAGATAAGTGATTTGGGTTCACTTACCTACTTCCTAGGTTTGGAAGTTGTCTACAAAGATCATGGTTTGTTTCTCACTCAAAGAAAGTACATTAAGGACATGTTGGCAAAAGTCAAGATGCAAGATTGTAAGATTGCAGGTACTCCAATGGAGGTCAATCACAAATTGAGCTCACATGAAGGTGAACTCATAGAGGACATCACATCATATCAAAGTCTAGTGGGTAGTCTCAACTATGCCACATTGACAAGAGTAGATATATGTTACAGTGTGAGTGTGCTAAGCCAATTTATGCACACACCAAGGAAACCACATATGGATGCTGCCAAAAGGATTCTCAAGTATCTCAAAGGAACCATAAATGAAGGACTTTATTATCCTTATGTATCTGATTTAGGTTTGAAGCTATTTTCTGATGCAGATTGGGCTGGCTCCAAGGAAGATAGAAGGAGCACTTCAGGTTATCTTACCTTTGCAGGTTCAAAGCTTATTTCATGGTCATCCAAGAAGCAACCCACAGTTGCTCTCTCTTCTACTGAAGCTGAATATAGAGGTCTTGCCATAGCTACACAAGAAGCTATGTGGATGAAGACATTATTCAAAGATCTTGGATTGGAGTTTGGAACTCCAACTATTTTTTGTGACAATATGAGTTCTATTCACTTGGCTGCTAATCCTATTTTTCATGCAAGGACTAAACATATTGAAGTTCATTATCACTATGTACGAGAGAAGGTTCTAAGCAAAGAGATTCAAATATCATATGTTTCCACTTATCAACAATGTGCAGATATTCTAACCAAAGCATTGGATGGTACAAAGCTTTGCAAATTCAAGGCTATGATTGGTTTGCAGGTAATCTTGGAAGATTGAAGACCTCAAGCATACTTGGCTTGAGGGGGAGCTGTTGGAGCAAGTCTATGACAAGCCTAAGTATTGGCTTGAGTCCCACAAAGTCATAGAACAAGCCTTAAAATGAAGACTATGTAAAGTTCACTTGTGAACTACCTCTTGTAACTTTTGAAGAGTTTACTTAATGTAAAAGTGAAATAATCTTAAGTGGTTGAGTCCACTTGATCAAGAATGGAAAGAGGAGCCACGAATTTGTGATTTGTGGTAGGTAGAGAATCAAATCAATCATTGATTGATTGGAGAGTGATTGAGGGAAGTTAGCCTCCCAAACTCAACTATAAATAGATGGCAGTTTTAGTCGTGGTTAGAGAGACCTATGTGAAGACCTCCAAGAGGTGAGCTTTATGCCATATCAAGGTGTGATTACAAGGCACACATATGTATCATTAATTCATTGTATTGTACAAGCAATATACTTTCATTTTCATGATTATTTGAGTTCATCTTTCCATGTTCTTGTGAAGTGTACTACTCACTGCCATTACTCTCAATTTTCTCAGTCAGCTTGCAGAGATGTTTTCTCTGAGATTGGTGCATCATTTTCAGTGATTTAACTTGGTAAAGTTAGATCTATGAGTCTACTATATGCTCACAAATTTTCATGTCATTTGGATGTTGCAATCTTCAGTTATGTTCATTTGAAGTCAACAGGGTATGTTCATCTTCACTTCTCTGTCAGGTACCCGACTTTTTCACTCATCTTGTCAGAGCCATTTCTCAGTGGTTACTTACCCAAATTCAGTGAGTTAAAGATTTTTGGATTCAGAATATTGTCTAGTATAACCATACAAATTTTCATAATCATTGGATTCCTACATTTTGAGTTATGTTGATTTTTCTGCTCACTGGTCTCAAACTGTAGCAGCCCGTGAAAATCGGGATGATGTCATCAATTGCTAAAACTCATTCTCAGTGTGTGGCTCATTATTTTTGATGAGATTACTCTTGAAAGTTAGCTCTTTAAGTTATGCACAAAATTATAAGGAATAAGCAAAATATGCTATAGGAATGAATGTGACATTCACCGGTGGTACTTCCTATTTTTCAGGAATACGTAGAGATTGATCCCGAGGCAGCAAAACTCAGATTTCTCCAAATCTGCTGAACCAAATGCTTAGAAAATTTACAGGCATCAACTAAACACGTACCAATGAGTTATCTTGCACTCAATTTGGAGCTCTGGAGAGAGATCAGTAGCCTCTGCAAGATTACTGTTGGCGAAGAAGATGATGCAGAGAATTGAAGGAGCAAGACAATGATGGTCACAAGTGTATGTATACTGCTTCCATGTATTTTACAAGTGATTCCAAGTCTTTATATAGACTCTAGGAGTGTTCCACGACTTTTACAAGTTGAATTTGAATTCAAATGAAGGTGGGAATGGTTGTTGGAGGGAATCAATTCACTTCCCTACAATCTAGGAAAAGTGAAGATCTAGTTTGATCTACTTTTAGGTGATTTGATTTGCTTGATTGAATGCAACTTCAACCACCACAAATTCGTGGGATTTGGGCTCTATCTTTCTACCTTTACATGTGTAAATCTCAATGCTTTTACAATGGTAAATGAACCATCAAAACTTTCTCAAAAAAATACAATGAATGAGCATAAGAAAAAGAACTCTCCAACGGATATTCTTTCGACGTGATAGCCTTTGATGTAGATCAAATCCACCTCAAGCATAGTGTAAGCTTGATGTTCCAACAAACTTCAAGCCTCATATGTTGATCTTTGATTCATTCTTTGACTTCAAAATTTGTCATGATCATCAATTAATGATTGTCCTACACCAACAGTATGTACCTATCATAACAAAAAATCTCATTAAGTGTTGGGAAAATTGTAGAGAAAGGATTGCAGGTAAGGTTCACAATGAATGGAGCCTTTGTTGAAGATCCACAACAAGGATTCAAGAGAATTGGCAAAGGAGAAAAGACAATTATACTCTTTACATTTGAGCTCCAAGACACTAGAAATATATTTCTATTCAATTATGGTAGTCACACCATATCAGAATTAGAGATGTGGCACAAAAGCTTGGCTCATATAGGTGAAAGGAACTTGAAGCAAATGTACAAGGATCAAAGTGTGCTTGCACTATCTAATATTTCCAAGCAACACATGATATATAAGTGTAGTGCTTGTTAGCTTGGGAAATCACATCGACAACCTTTCATGAAGAAGGGATACATTAATGGTGACTTGCTAGAGCTAGTCCGCATAGATGTTTGGGGACATTGCAAGGATTCATCAATTTTAGGATCCAGGTACTTATTAAAAATCAAAAAGGTTAAACACTAAAGACGCTAACATCATATGGAGGGGGAGGAATATTTCCCCCATGAATTTGATGTTTATCTCCAAGAGAGGGATATCAAGGGAGAGATCACAACTAGGTACACTCTATAGCAAAATGGAGTGGTAGAGAGAAGAAATAGGACCATATTTAAAGCTATCTATGCTTAATGAGAAAAAATACCAAATTACTTGTGGGAAGAGGTTGTGTCTACATCCATCTATTGTTAAAATAACAAAGCACTACTCCTACTCTACTATCCAACACCATCCTACCAAGCTATGGAGGTAGAAATAAAAGATAAGAAAACATGATGAACTAAATTAATAGAAATGAACTTACAAATGAATGCTCTATGAGTATGTCGACTCCATGAGACACTCTTGCCAAGGGCTTGAGTGAATGGCTTGTTTGGAGTGAAGGGAGGCCTTGCTTATATGGAGTTTGGGAGAATTCCCTTGCATGTGGGATAAATTTTCTTGCATGAGAATGAATCTAGGTTTGGGCAAAAGGGTGGAGCATGGAACTCTCAACACCCCCCCTCCATGTGATGACCCTTTTGTTTTTAATTTGGGGGACTAGTGACATATGGGATCACTTAGTCCATTTGGTTTTTAGGATCCAAGGACATATGGGATCCTTGGACATAACTTGGACATATGGGATCCAAGTTTGGGACATATGGCATCCCTTGGATCTTGGGACATATGGGATCCCAAGATATTTTACTTGGACATTTGGGATCCAAGTGGTTTTTAATGGGATCTAGGGACATATGGGATCCCTAGACATGTACAAGTGTTTACATCATGGGGTAGGTAGTGCTTATGGAACCATTTGCCCTCTTTTGAGAATTGTTCTTTGTAATCTTCATGGGATCCATTGATGGGATCTTTGGTAGGGTCCTCTTCTTTCTTGTGGACTCCTTGTTCTTGATTGTGAGCATGTCTGTTGGTTTTGAGTGTCATGTGTTCAAGCTATAGGGAAGGTCTTACCACTTTGTTGTGGCAGTGTCTAATCCCCTTACAAAAGAGCTTGAGAAAGTTCTTGCACATTATGAAATGAACTAATGCATATATGGTGCCTTGGAGATATTAGGTGATACATTATTGTGTGTCTAATATTACTTGACACTTTTGAGGAAAGAAAGAAAAGAGCATGCTTTTACATCATGGATGGCTCTTCCTTATTCCAAGAAAGTGTTCACGTAGTAGGAATGCATCCAATGTATCTGGACAACACAACACGCTTGCAATGAGTAACTCAGCATCTGATCTGCTATTTCTACCAACTTCAGAAGAGCCCAAACTTTTACACACCACTTAGATTAGAGGAGCCCAAACTTTTACACTACTTAACTGCTATTTAATGCCAACTTCAAAAGAGTGCAAATATCAAAATGTGACATCATTGATTAGGTCACTAAGAGCGCTCATATGCGATGAGAAGTTCTCTCCACTATTCAATGAACCTGACAAGATCAAATTTTATTGATCCTGGAGTTTCTGCCACTTGCGTCTATCGAAACGTCGTGGCTTGCAATCACATGAGAACCCGCCAGATGTGTTTGCCAGATAGAATTAGTTGTTGATGCATCAGCTCTTTCTTTATGGTGCAATTAGATCGTGCCAGACATGAGCGTTATTTGCATGACATCATAGCTTGTGTAATCTTCTATGGTCATATTCATATGATGAATTCCCGTCCGCTAGTAGCCATTTATTTGAGAAACGTCAACAGTTCGTGGCAATGTTACCTCAAGGTCGCGTGTAGGTCGAGCAAGAGAAGATACAGGCCCCGTCATCATTGCTTGTTTCTCCAAGATATGTGCTCACTGGAGGGGTTTGGCAATGTTTTGGTGCTCCGTTTGATAGGGAAATAGAGCATCATTTCTCTCGAGTGTTGTGCCTTCAGATATGGCAACATCTAGCCTGCGCTGCCACATCTGATGCCTGAGCGTCTGAATGAGCTGTGCCGATCCGATTCGAGAGCAGGAAGACGAAGAATAGCTACTGGTGTGAATTGAGTTTCTTTGAAGCGCAGTAACTAGAGGCTAGAGCCTCGACCGTTCTCTGTCTCTTTCTATATTAGAGAGTTCTGTGTAGTCATTTCAAGGAATAGACAGTATCGTGCATTGCTCAGAACAATGTTCTGTTGTAGATATCTTCTTGCGGTCTCGCCTTCAATCTGGTAGTTCACAGCCTCCCTCTCCACATCTGGTAGATGTATTAACTTTCTCCCGAGCCTAGAGTCAGTTACCTGAACATTTAATCTCCTCCGAGCTTAGCTTGTCTATGTTTTCTGTGATATGCGCAATTAAACAACACTGTAGTTCAACATCTCTGCTTGATGATGCAATGGCAGTAGAAGGGATGAGAGTGGCTTGCTTCGTCCACAACCTCCTTTTAGGAGTGATGTTCTCTGAGGATCCGAATGTAGTAGAGACTCTAAGTGGAACATATCAAATACGTCACTTGTCTCCAGGAGCAATAGCTTTCAGTTCTCCAACTTCAGCTTCATCACATGACAGGAGCAAGTGAAATAATAGCGCTAAAGGAGGGCTCTACAGTGTATATCAAACTGCATTGATGATTCTTATATCTCATGAGCTACAAAAGCATCCTTGCCTTTGTTAACGCAAGTGCTCAAAACGAAACATACATATGAAGAGAACCTTTGATTTGCCGTTGGAGAAGGAAACGATAGGATGCACAATCTGAAAATTATGGATGAAATGATGTGCATCAACTATGACTAAAAATCTAAACAAATTAACCATGCAATTTGCAACAAGGAAAAAGTGAATGATAAAAAATATTGAGGGATGAATGTAGTACTTAGAAGCACTTCTTATGTGTATGACATATGGGAGGGAGGGAGGGAGCAAAGAGGATGGCATGAAGATCTATGAAAGTTAAAAGAAAAATAACAAGAACTAAGGTCTAAGAGTGACCATGAAAACAACCTATGCTCTGATAACATGTTAAAATAACAAAGCACTACTCCTACTCTACTATCCAACACCATCCTACCAAGCTATGGAGGTAGAAAGAAAAGATAAGAAAACATGATGAACTAAATTAATAGAAATGAACTTACAAATGAATGCTCTATGAGCATGTCGACTCCATGAGACACTCTTGCCAAGGGCTTGAGTGAATGGCTTGTTTGGAGTGAAGGGAGGCCTTGCTTATATGGAGTTTGGGAGAATTCCCTTGCATGTGGGATAAATTTGCTTGCATGAGAATGAATCTAGGTTTGGGCAAAAGGGTGGAGCATGGAACTCTCAACACCTATCTCATCAATAGACTCCCATCAAAAGCATTGGAGGGAATGACACCCTATGAAGCATGGAATGGAACAAGACCTAGCATTGATCATTACAAGATATTTTGATGCATAGCTTATGCACATATTCCATCTCAAATTTGAGGTAAAATGGATCCTAAATCAGGGAAATATGTGTTCATTGGATATGACTTAAATAAAAATGGGTACAAACTTTATAACCCAAACAATAAAGGTTTTATTTTTAGTAGAGATGTTGTCTTTGATGTGAACAACTCTTGGTTTGAAGATGATTGTAGGAAATTCAAGATTCCTCATGACCTAGAGGAGGACTTCCCAACATTGCAAAAGGGGAATGCACACATACATGAAGACTCAAGTTATTCTGATGATAATCAAAAGACACCAAGAAGAAACATCAATGCTTGGAACAAGAAAGGTAAAGCAAAGATGGAGGAGTTGAGAGATGTTCTAGAAACTTCTCAACAAACAATACGAAGATCAACTAAAGAAAAAAGGAAACCAGAAAGGTATGGATTTGACACTTCTCTGTTCACTAAGCATTCAATTTATATTGCTCAGGATACCAACTCAAAGGAACCATCAAAATTTGAAGAAGCTAAGAAGAAATCAGAATGGAGAGAAGCAATGGATGAAGAAATAGAAGCCCTTCAAGAGAATCGGACTTGGGAATTGGTTCCCAAGAAGCCATCTATGAAGATCATTGGATCTAGATGGATTTACAAGGTAAAGACTAACCCGGATGGATCAATAAATAGGTATAAATCAAGTCTTGTAGCTGAAGGGTTTGCTCAAAACCAAGGTATAGATTATGAAGAAACTTTCTCTCCTGTGTCAAAGATGTTAGTATATGATCAATGTCTACCCCTCATGATTGTATGCACATTTTTTAAGGACCCGTTTATGAGGAGAAGCCAAGCATGCATTACCCAATTGATGGGAATCCCAACTTGCATGTTGGATGAAGGTCATATTGGACCATGTAAGGTATTGTAAGGAAAGGGAGTTACCAGGGTCCCCAATTGTGGGGTCCGGCATACCTCTACCTTGTATCTCCCTGTCTAGAGTTGTCTAGATCACCATTTAAGCTCTACCTTGAGAGCGCACGGGTGGACAACGCCATCGTCTTTGTACTTGCTGCTAGTAGAAAAGTGTTGAGATTCTCCTATATCTGTTATCTTCTCTACTATTTCTTCTGTATTATATCGCGTAACTTTTGTCTTACATGGTATCAGAGCTGTAAGGTTCGAATATCTTGAGAAGCATCACTACTTTAGCCTACAAGCAGACTAGAATATCAGTAGATTATTCGAGTGATTACATGATGGCTTCATCATCGAACACTGGTCTTGGTGTTTCAGCTAATGTTAATGTTGCACCTATTCGAATTCGCCCACCTGCATTCACTGAAGGGAAGCTAGATGGAACCAACTATACACTCTGGAAGTTCAAAATTTCAGCAATTTTGGACTCCTATGAATTACTTGACACTGTCATGGGACCGATGGGATTGGATCCAGAGCCTATACCAGTTGAAGATCCAGCAAATTCAAGATTGATGATTCAGCCAGTCCCAGATCTTCTATGAGCTTGGAAGAGGCAGAATGCTGATGCATTATGTGCGATTGTCACTAGTGTAAGTGATTTTGTGCTTACTTTAGTTCAACATACTACTAAAGCACATGGGGCTTGGCGCATATTGGCTCGTCAATATGAGACCAAGAATCACACTAGGATATAGAATTTAGAAAATCAGTTGGCAAATGAAAAGCATTCTGATTCTGAGAAGGCTAAAGATTTTATCAAACAGATAAAACATCTTCAAGATCAATTGGCTATACTTGGTGTTGTTATAACACCAGAAGAGCTGGCTCAAAGATGTGTACGTGTTCTTCCAGCAAAGTATGATGGATTAGTAATAGCCCTTAACACTCAGGTAAGACCAACTCCCCTTACATTTGAAGAGTTTTGTGTGATGCTTTTAGAAGAAGAGATGCGGCTGAAGAATCGGCAAAGTACAAGTGATGTTGCATTCTCATCAAATGAAAAAGGTAAAGGCTCTTCTGATGGATCAAAGAGGAAGCCAAAGAAGAAAAATTTCACAGGAAGTTGCTTCTATTGTGAAAAGAAAGGCCATGCCATCAAGGATTGCAGAAAGAAGCAAGCTGATGAATGGAATGGGACTGTAAAATCATCATGGAAGAACAAAGAGTTTGCAAACAACACAGAGCTGGAACTTTGGGTAGCTATTGAAGAGGTATGCTCATCTGCTCAAGCTCGTGTTGATGAACCATGGATTTTAGATAGTGGAGCTTCTTGCCATATGACTAGTAAAAAGGATTGGTATAGTTCCCTAGTGCCTCTGTGGGAATCCATCAATGTAGTGGTGGGAAATGACTCCAAGTGTCCAGCCGAAGGAACTGGAACCATCTCTTTTATCACTTCTCCAAGTGTTGAGAAAAAGTTATCCGATGTTCTCTATGTACCTACACTTAAAAGAAATTTGTTGTCAGTTTCTGCAATAACAGATCTTGGACTCGAAGTTCACTTCAATAAGAGTGGTGTAGAAATCATGGATTCATCAGGTAATGTTGTAGGTAAAGTCATACGACGGGATAACTTGTATGAGTTAAAAGCTTTAACTACTACAGAAGATAAAGATGTAAGCAGGTTATGGCATCAACAATTTGGGCATCTCGGATTTGCAGTTTTGAAGGAGATGCAAAGAACAAGGATGGTTGCTCATTTGCCTACATTTTCAGAGTTTTAGGAACCTTGTGAAGCTTGTACGATGGGCAAGCAACAACGAAAGGCGTTTCCAAGAGAGACCAACAATCGATCTCAAGCTCCTCTAGAGTTGGTACATGCTCATCTCTGCGGTAAAATGTCTACACCTACTTTAGGAGGATCTTTCTACTTTTTGATGTTAGTTGACGATTATAGTAGAAAGATGTGGGTTTATTTCATTCGAGAGAATGCTGATGCTTTTGAAAAATTTAAAACGTGGCATAAGATGTGGAAAATGAATTAGGAAGGAAACTGAAGAAATTCAGAACAGATAGAGGAGGTGAATTCTTGTCAACAGAATTCAATAATTGCTATCAAGAGCATGGTGTGAAAAGGCAACTTACCACATCTCATACACCTCAATAAAATGGCGTTGTTGAGCGCAAGAAGAGGATAGTACTTGAAATGCCTCCTTGTATGTTAAAGGCTCAAGACATGCTTGATTCATTCTGGGCAGAAGTAGTCAATATAGCAGTCTACATCCTCAATCAAAGCTACACAAAAGCACTAAAGGGGATGACTCCTCAAGAAGCATATTCTGGTAAAAAGCCTTTAGTTTTGCATTCCAAAATTTTTGGTTGTTTCTATTATTCGCATATTCTTGATTCAACAAGATCAAAGTTGGATTCAAAAAGCAAAAAGTGTGTCTTCCTAGGATATAGTGAAGATTCTAAAGCATACAGGTTGTGGGATCCTGAGGCAAGGAAGATTTTTGTTAGTCGAGATGTGGTGTTTGATGAACGACCACACTTAGTAGAAGATAAAGGTAAATCTACTATCTGATCAAACGGAGAAATATCTCACCTTGTGCCTATCAAAAGACATGTTAAAGTTGAGGAGGAGGAAACATCTGATGGAGAAATTTCCTCAATAAAAAGCCAACCAATTGTAGTTGCACAGCGTAAGCCACTATCGAAGTGGGCACAACAGCTCTTTGATGATCACAATCCACATGTAGATGTATAAGAATCATCCTCACATGGATTACGAAGATCAAAGCGAATAGAGGAGCAAAGAAGAGCCTCATAACACATTGTTAACATGGCTCTAATGGCAGATATCATGGGCTCGATAAAGGAACCTACCACCATTGAAGAAGCCCTTGATGATCCAGGTTAGAGAGCGGCAATGCAGTCTGAGTATGATGGTATACTCAAAAATGATACATGGGATCTAGTCGACTTGCCACCAAAGAAGAAGGTAATAGTTACTAAATGGATTTGGAAAGCTAAGTATAAAGCAAATGGAACATTAGAAAAGTATAAGGCAAGATTACTTGCACAGGTATTTTCATAGATCGAAGGATTTGATGTTCAAGAAACTCTTGCACCAACAGCATGCATGACAACTATTCAAACGGTACTTGCAGTAGCTGCACAAAAGGCTTGGCCTATTTTCCATATGGATGTCAAATCTGCATTTTTGAATGGTCACCTCAAGGAGGAGGTATATGTATCTCAACCACGAGGTTTTGAGGTGCCCAATTCAGAAAATAAAGTTTGTAGGTTGAAGAAAGCTTTGTATGGACTTAAGCAAGCTCCACGGGCTTGGTACCAATAGATAGATAATTTTTTCAAAAATATGGGTTTTGAAAGAAGTACTTCTGATGCTAAGTTGTATGTAACGAAAAGGGATAGCAAGCTAGTTGTTGTCATTGTATATGTAGATGATTTGATCATTACAGGAGATCATCAGGAACTCATGAATCAAACTCGGATCAACTTGGGAACTAAGTTTGAAATGACAGACTTAGGTCTACTCCATTTTTGTTTGGGAATTGAAGTATGGCAAAGGAAGGATGGCATTTTCATCTCACAACAAAAATATGCCAAAGAAATTCTCAAGGCATTTGGAATGATGGACTGCAAACCAACTAGCACACCTGTGGAGGTAAATCATAAGCTATATATGGATGATAACATGCCTGATGTAGACGCTAAGAAGTATAGGAAGCTCGTTGGAAGTCTTATTTTTTTGTGCAACACTAGACCAGACATTTGCTATGATGTTGGAGTGTTAAGCAGGTTTTCCAACAAACCTAAGGAGAATCACTGGAATGCTGGAACACGAATTCTAAGGTACATTGCAGGAACCTTGGATTTTGGTATTTTGTGTACCACAAGTGATACACTTCAAGGATATTGTGATTCAAATTGGGCTGGAGATTGTGATTCTAGAAAATCAGTTTCTGGATATTGTTTCTCACTTGGTTTAGGAATATTTTCTTGGGTAAGTAGGAAGCAACCAACTCTCACACTCTCCTCCACTGAAACATAGTACAAAGCAGCTTGTTTTGCTTCTTGTGAGGTAGTCTAGTTAAGGAGAATTCTTGCAGATCTAGGCTTTCCATCAAATATGCCAACTGTACTCAAGTGTGATAATCAAAGTTGTATGGCTATTGCAAAGAACCCAGTATTTCATGCTCGCACCAAGCACATAGAAGTACATTACCATTACATTTGTGAGCTAATTGAAGATGAAATTGTGGAGCTAGAATATTGCCCAACAGAGGCAAATTGTGCTGACATATTCACTAAAGCACTTGGAGGAGAACAGCTCAACAGACATCTTCAATAGATGGGCATAGGACCGAGACCTACTTGATTTATCATCGGTAAACATTAAGGGGGGGTGTTAGTATATGATCAATGTCTACCCCTCATGATTGTATGCACATTTTGTAAGGCCCCCTTTATGAGGAGAAGCCAAGCGTGCATTACCCAATTGATGGGAATCCCAACTTGCATGTTGGATGAAGGTCATATTGGACCATGTAAGGTATTGTAAGGAAAGGGAGTTACCAAGGTCCCCAATTGTGGGGTCCGAGGAATATTCCATGGAATATTCCTCATCGGAGTCAGAAATCATTTATATTTGTTAGGTCAATTCAACCGTTCTAAGTCGTGTATGGCAATTATGCGGGTGGTGGCTGCTCACGCTCTACCGCCCATGTATAGCCGTCCATGGCAGGCCACCCATGATCCTATATATACATTACTTTTGCACTACGTGAGATATTGCCATAGGTAAAACTGCTTTGAAGCAAGAAAATAACTCATTCTTTGCTTTCATATGATACACCCATGTATGGCAAGTAGCATAATCAATGAAGGTAACAAAATATACATTCCTCCCAAAAGATGGATTGTTGATGGGACATACATTACTATGAACAAGCTGCAATTTTCTTGTAGTGTGTGTATGACTATCTTTTGGAAAAGAAGCACGATGCATTTTTTCAAGAATGCAACCTTCACGTGCATGCTTTTCAATGGATTCAAGTTTTGGAAAACCAATAACCATGTCCTTCTTTTGCAAGTAAAGCAAACTATTGAAGTTCAAGTGACCAAAACGAGCATGCTAAAGCTCCATTTCAGCCATGGAAGAAGTATGAGCAAACAAGGCATTTGACACAGCCCTCTTGTATGTATCCATGTGATACAAACCATTACATAATGTACCAAACATCACAATAATATCACCATTGCCAAAATCATGAACCATACACTTATCATCAACAAAAAGTACATGAAGTCCAACTTGGCAATCAACAGAACTGAAATTAAGTTCTTCTTGATACCAAGCACCTATAATGCAATTTTCAAGAGAATCACACCTCCATTTGCAGACGTAAGCTCAACTTGTCCTAATCGAATGATAGGATAAGAGGATTGTTTGCACACACCACATGTCCTCCTTTGGGTGCATCTTTCAAAGATGCAAAAAATATTTTGCATGATGTTATGTGCTTTGAAGCACCACTATCAAAGAACCAATTTGAATCAACCTCACTCACAAATATACATTTAGAATGCAAAGATGCATCATAATGACATGCAACAACACATGCCCAAAAATCTTGAGCCATGTTAGCTTCATCATTCTTTGCATTTGCTGAATTTTCAACAATAGACATGCCAGATTCCTTCTTCTTTTCATTGCGCTTAGCAAGCTTTCTACACTCATCAATAGTATGACCAACCTTTCAAGAATATTTGCATCTCTTCTCTTCTTCTTTTGAAAATTAGCATTATTAGAGGAATGAGTGGAATAGGAAGGTTGAGGCTTTGGTTTTGATAAATCCAAAGTTGAACCATACTAGCTTTTCCCCTTTTGTGACATAGCAAGTGCTTGTGTTCCCTCAATGAAACTACTCCTATTCACTCTAGATTGCTCTTCTTGCAAAAGAAAAGTCACAACCTCATCAAATGCATACATATTTGGATTCCCTTTTGCAACCAAACGGAGCGTAGTAGCAAAGCTTTGAAAAGATTTCGGTTATCCTTTCAACAATGTAGAGATGAGTGATGCATCAGGAATAATCTCATCTGTGTTTTCCAATTGCTCTTTCGAGTCCTTGATGCATGTCACACACACATCCATAGACTCATTTTCAGCCATACATACATCCTCAAGTTGCTTCCTAAGTATGCAATGTTTATATATTTAGGTAATGATGTGTGTGAACACACTAGGATTGCCATCACTTTTTTCCCTCTTTAGGAGGTTTTTTTCCTCTGGCTTGTATGTATGCCTATTGCCCTAACGGGTGACTTATCTCTGTATATTCTAGTGGTAAAACATTCACTATTGTGTGTTGCGCTTCAAGCTTCTTCTTCTTCCTTGTGCTGTTAGCGTGCTTCTACAGATCTCGAACTCCAACAATTCGTATCAAAGCAGGTCACCGCTTCATCTAGGGCATCATTGAAACTCCTCCATTCACATTCTGAGAATCACCAAAAACTTGGTGAGCATACTCAAGGTGATTAGGAGATTAAAATGGCTTTGATGTGTGGTGTCAAAATCGTGATCTGAGCTCGTTTCGGCCTTCAAATGCAGTATCGTAGTGCTTGTGCAAGCTATGTTGTCTTTTTGTGCCAAAGATATATATACAGGTTTTGGTTTGCCGATATAAGTGTCTCAAAGTCTGCTACAGGTCTATCAGAGTCATTTCTCTGCATCAAGGTATTTTAATCAATGGCCATGGTTGAAAGAAATGATGTATTATATATGTTGGTTGTTGAGGATAAGTTGGATTGTACCAATTATCCATTGTGGGCTTATATGATGCATCATGTATTGGTTGCAAAAGGACTATGGAATATTGTGTAGGGTGTTGAAAACTGTCCTATTACATCTGCAAATACAGGTATTGAAGCTGATGCAGATGGCATCGAAGATGGTGATATTCTGTAGATTCCTATTCGTGTTGCACTTCTTGTTGCACCTACTATAGAGCAAATTCGTTGGGATGGCAGAGATGCTCAAGCACATGCATTGCTAACCTTGTTGATCAAATGTGCCATTATTCCTCACACTCACTCTTATAGAATAGCTAAGGATGCTTGGGATACACTTACCACATTATACCAGGCTAGGAATGAGGCTCATGTTGCTTACCTTTGAAAACAGTTGGAGAGTGAGCATATGAATGAAGGTGATTCTATGGACAATTTTCTAACAAAGCTCAAGGATTTGAAGGAACAGTTGATTTCTACCGATGAAGTCCTTCCTGATGGTTCACTTGTGCAGACTATTCTAAATGGTCTTCCCAAATCATATCACAATTTTGCTTCTACTGTTCGGTTGATGATGAAAGGCAATCCAAATGCCTTAATATTTGAAGAGTTAATTTCTTTTCTATTACAAGAAGATCAGTCTAGGCAGAATAGGTCTATTATGCATGTTGCAGATCAAGCTTTCCTGGCTAGTCAAAAGGGCAAAGGTAAATGGAGCACATTTACCAGTAAGTACAAATCTACAAATTCTGCATATTCGAAGAAGGAAGACAAAGATGAGAAGAAATCAAAAAAGCAGAAATTCTTTTGTAAGTATCGTAAAGGAAACGATCATATCATCAAGAACGGTCCAAAACTGGCTGCTAAAGAGGCAAAGAAAAGAGAGGCTGGAATGGTCGTTGCAAAGGCCTCTACACCGAAAACAGAATCTGCTAATCTTGTGCATAATGAAGAATGGGTGTCTACTATTGTTTGCAGTTTTGAACCATCTTCTCATGAGCAATGTATGTTTGTAGTAGACTCAGATGTTTCGTACTTTGATAGTGGGGCAACCAAACATATTACCTCACAGTGTAGTTTCTTCACTTCACTTGAGCCTGTCCCTATAGGAAATACTGTCACATGTGCCAACAACTCCTCTCATCCTGAAAATTTTGACTACTGTTGATGGTAGTTCTTTTACATTGTCAAATGCTTTATTTGTGCCAAGGATCAAGAAAAAATTGTTATCAGTTTCTGCATTAGCCAAGATTGGCTTGCTTGTGAAATTTGTTGATGATATATGTATAGTTCATGATCTATCAAATGGTGACATGATTATTGCTTCTGGCATTTTATGTCATGGGTTGTATAAGCTCATAGACTATGAAAAGTTTGTGAATGATTCAACATGTGTAGTTGTTTGTTATACTTTGGAGTTGTCCTCTCCAATCATCATAGTATAAATGATTGGCATAAACAACATCTTTAATATGTCAATCCGGGAAGTATACTAAGAGCACAACCCCTTCTAGTACCAACGAGATCCAAGAAATTGCAAGAAAAGATCATATTATCTGGAAATTCTTGAAGACAAAGTTGAAAACTACGGTTTGAGATATCTTGAGGTAGGAATAAGTATTTTTTATAATTCTTCTACATAAAGCATGCTATTTTTCATGTAGATTCCAAATATGAGCTCAAAATTAAATTTCATTACTTGTATCATCATGATGAGATAATTGTGATTTTTCACAGAAGTGGTATTCTTCACATTAAACAATAATCTTCCACAAATAATCATTCAATATTGTAAAAGGCTCCTTTCCTCATAAGATTCACTCAGTAATACACACGTCTCACCAACAAAATCCATGAGAAACACAAGGAAAACATTCACATTCAACCATGAAAACTAAAGAAAAGGGAGAAAACATGATTTTCTGCTATGAGCTCTCAAATTCTCATTCAATCAAGTGCAAATGATCAGCATCCCTTCTCCATACAAAATTTTCACCTTTATACTTTTTCAAGTGTCCATGTTCACACTTGAAATTAGGTCCTTTAAACTTCTAATCTAAAAATAATTAAGATTGAGAGCTCCAAGAAATCTCTAAAAAAGTACATAGCATCTAATGGATCATGAGGAAGACTCTTCCTCATTTTTACATAATTCTAATAATTGTGTACACAAAAAATATCTATTTTACAAAATCTTTCTGTTTTCAAAAAGCACATTCTAACATTTCTTCAACTCCTAGAATTTTTGGCATCTTTGGCAAAAAGTTGATTCAGTAGAGTGTGGATTCTTTAGTGCTTCTTCTTCCTTTGATACACTTGAGTGAGGAGGTCATGTTTAAACTGTTGCTTCTGTTCTATCAATGACATCCTTCTTGACATATTCAGTATAAGTTACTTCATATGCTATGATTCTTGACTTTGTAATCGCTAAGAGTGTACCAAAAAATTTTGACTCTCTTTCAAAAGATCCATAGTCAAAAGTATTGGAGCAAGAAAATCATCAATTAATGATTACATGAAGCTTAGGAGTGAAGAAATAAAGAAAATATTGAAGCTTGAAGTATGAAGTGAAGTGGAGGTTCAAGAAGAGATGATCTTTATAGACATGTACATTAATCTTGTAAATACTTCACATATACTTTAAAATAGTTTTGAATCCACACTCATATGTATATATATATTGTATAGAGAAATGATATGTATGAGAGATGAAGAGTAGATGTGAAATAGATGATTAGATCATAAGTTGAGTGTGTAATATCCATGACATGAACTTCTTATCAGAATAGAAGAAGTTTTCAAGAAGTTGCACCTCGATGTTTCTCTTCTTCTCCTTCTGTGCTTAATCAATTGAGAAATCCTTTTGTGTGTGTCTAATTCTATGGTTGATGCATCTATGGTCAAGTTTTGAGGGTCTAATTGTAATAACACTGAGAGAATTTTGTGTTGGAACATTGATATCTGTAACAGGTGATGAGTGACTCCTGAAACAGGTGCAATCTTGATGGTCAAAGATTTGATCAAATCTTAGTCCACACTGTAACGTTTTGTAGAAATAAGATTCAGAATTTAAGTTGAAAGGTAAGAAACTTATTTCTAAAAGCATTTGATCAAATGGGATCTAGATTGTGAGAACCATGTCTTTAAAGTTGCATATGTGAAAGTCGCTTGTAGAGAAAGCCTGTTTCAAATATAGGTTTACTTATTGAAGTAAATCTAACCTTTTGCAAGTTCTTTTGAAGAATTTTCACTTGAAATAGTTACCCAAACATTAGGAGAGTGTTATCTCAAAGTTTCATAGAAAGTTTTAATCATTTCATAAGTCAATGAATGAGTTTTGTGAAGCAGACTTTTTGGAGTAAAGCCATAGTTCACAAAAGTATTGATTGTTCATAATTTGGTAAAGATTTCCAAATTGAAGGAGTTTTTGAGTTATACATGATATAGAGGTGTTCTAAATTCAAGTCTAGCTTGTTTTTTAGAGATTAATCATCTCCATCAGTGGTATTAGAGCCGGTTTTATCAAAAGTGAAGGAAAGGAAGACCCCGACTATTGCAGATATACAAAATTCAACATCTGAAGATTCAAAAGGACAACGTGTGAAGGAAAAGCTAAAGGGAGACACAAAAGAGCAATCAAAAGGATCAGAAGGAGTAAAATTTGAAGCAAAGGTACATTCACTATTCATAAGGTTGAAGATTTGATAGTACAAGTGAAAAAAGAATGGGAGATAGTCTCCTAATTGAGACATTGGATAGAGAGAACTATACAGCTTGGTCTATGAGGATGGAAGCTCATCTTATGAGCAAACATCTGATGGGATACATCACAAGAGAAGAAGAGAAGCTAGAATTTAAAGATCCTAATGTTCCAACTAGGGAGGAGCTTGCAGACTTGAAGGTTTGGATGAAGACGGATGCTCAAACAAGGAGCATTATCTATATGGCAGTGAATGATTACTTGCTTCCTCACATCAGAGGACTTGAAAGTGCAAGTGATATATGGAATGCTTTGGAGGAGCATTTTTAGAATACAACTGAATGAAGAAAGGCATCACTATGGGCTGAATTTACCACATTCAAGAAGAAAGCCTCATAATCAATATCTGATTATGTGACAAAGATGAAAGACCTTACTGATTCTTTAGGTGCAATTGATGAAGACATTGAAGAAGATAAATTGCTAAGAGAAATTCTCACAGGTCTGAGAGTAGATGAGAAGTGGAAGCCCTTCATATTATCAACAGAACTTTCATTCGATCATTTCACTCTTGATTTGAATCAATTGTTAGGACATATGCTAACTTTTGAGCATGATATCAAAGGAGATATTGATAAGAATGTAGTTCAAGCAATGTATTCCAAGGATAAGAAGAAGGATAGCAAAGGAAAGCAACAATCAATTGGAGATGAAGGTACTCCAAGTCAAGCAAACTTCCTAAGAGGAAGAGGACTTTGCACAATGAAGTGCTCACCACAATGGTTATTCTACGCAGTTTCCAATGCTCAACTCCCACTGTGCATCGATTCCCAAGTGATATCACCTCTATGATACCAGTCGTCTCTTGCTCTTCACAATAATTGATAAAACAAGTGAGATGAATGTGGTGATTTTGCTTTTTAATCTCTGGCTGAGACCAGATACTCAAGGAAACAAGAGGAAATTTTTTTTGTTTTGTGAATTCTATTAGAAATGAAAAATCTACTCTACTTCCACACACTCCTTCCTACTTCCTAACCCTAACTCCTTCACTCTCAAACCTAAACCTAAAACTTTTCATACACTCAACAAGTGTATGAAGTAACAAGTCCAAGAAATTTCAGAATTTTCCACAAATCTCATATTGCTTCTTCACACTCACTACCTTCACATGAATGTTATAACCATCACAAAAGCACCTTGATTAGAATCGATACCTAGAAACGGTGCCAAAGATGTGTGTACCTAAGTTCACAATGCCTTAACGACTTGTGATGAAGGAGACTATACATCAATCATCAACAAGTGCATATAGTGGAGGATTGATACACTCCTTAAATTATCAATCCAAGGAATTATACCACATCATGTGTATGCACACAATGGGCTCTCACGAATGCTAATGAAATGAATGAACAAACAATGCACACAAATTAGGGATAACTGCCTCTCAAGTCACCTCTCTCACAGAAAATATATATCATGATACTTGTTACAATAGTGTTAGGCCACCGGGGATTGTATTTTATTTGTCATATATTCGTATGCACCGAAAGGGCATGACGAAGAGATGTAACCTTTTATCCATTAATGAAAGGGCATTACGGTGTTCTTCGGTGAGAGATGGAATTGCCAGACTGCCTGTCTAGGTGACCGTGCGGAGACATTGTGTTGCAGATTTGTAGATATTTTGAGTATTGTTCTTCTGTTCTTGTTGAATTGCAGTAGTTCATTCTTAACACAGTAACGTTGTCTTAACATTAATAAGTTTCTACGACGTCGTGATTGTTAACTCGCGCAATAAGTTACTGTGTAAGGATAATGGTAACCGGAAGGAATAGTAACTGTATAGTGAACGTTGTTGCCTTGGAAGTATAAGTTACTGTTTAGTTGAAGGTTAATTTGGGAAAATTAAATAAAGTGCCTCTGCACTGTCAGACCCCTAACCATCCCCAAGAACCTGAAAAGAGATTAAAAGCGACTTGACCGAAGTTCTTTTAACACTGGCACCGTCTGAGGGAAGGTGGAAATTGATTTGGAATAACCAGTGAGGGTAGACCATTAATCAAGATAAGCAATGGAGAATAGTAATCGTAGTTGAAGAAGTGATATATGCCGGTTACTCGTTCCGGGGAGTCCTATCCAAAGTATAGGAGAGATCAACATCACTGGGCAGTTCCAAATTTATTAGGGACACCCCCAGGTGGTAGAAGTGTAGGCCAGTTAAGTTCAGTTGCGGAAGGATCGGAGCGAGTTAGTAGTGATTCCAGTGTTAGTTTGGTGACACATGATGAGATTCTGATGAATTCCGGTGTGAATCAGGTACCTTCTAGAGAAGGTACAGAGACTTCTGGGTGTATAGAGACGTAGTGCGGGGTTAGTTCGACACTGTCTGGTCAGAATTCAACTATTTTGGGTGATAAAGTTGTGTTACCAAGTGAGACCATTTCCGGTGAAAGGGTAACCTGGTTCAGTGAAGGTTCAACAAGTTCCGGTGGAAGTTCGGCACCATTTGGTGGGAATTTGAAATTTTTTGGTGATAGTGTGGTACTATCTGGTGGACCCCTATTACGTTCGCCACTTTTCGGGGAAAGCCTACCTAATTTCGATACCAAAGCTGAGGACAGGCTATTTGATTTGGAGATAAGTAAGAGATTCAACGACCTTTTTGAACCGGTAGGAGAGCAGGCTGATAATACAGATTCTGAAGGACAAGAGACACCCCCTCAATATACAGATAACAACAATACTACTCACAATAGCACCATGAGTGGTTCACAATCACAACAGCAAACACCCCCACAGCCACAACCGCAGTATCAGCAACAGCAATAGCAGCAACCACAGCCAATCATTCCACTTCGATCGGTTCCGACCGGGGTGACATATACAAAATTCGGTGGATTTCTGGGAGATGACCCAGATGCACATGTCCGCACATTTGAGATCAGTTATGCAGTGTTGAATCATCCACCGGATCCGGCGTACAAGGCCATTGTATTTCAGGCCACATTGGTTAATGAAGCAGTAAGGTGGTTGACTAAATATGATCTTAACCATTTCGGTAATTATGATGATGTGTGAAACACGTTTTTATAGAGGTTTCGTTTGAAGAAGAACCCTGCAAAAATCTTTGACTATTTGCAGAATAATCGACAGAAACCACACCAGAGTGTCCAGGAATATGCAACACTGTTTAGAACTCACTTAAGGCAGCTGCCTCCAGCACATGCTAACCTACTAGATGATGTCATAACACAATGGTTCGTTAACAAACTAAACCCACAGTTAAGATAAATCATGATCATTCGATGTGTGGGTGGAATGACATTGGACGTTGTATTGCGATGGCCTTACAATTGGAGCACAAAGTTGGAGGTTTTACGCAGGACCTAGTGTGAAGAGATGGATAGGTATGTGCTTGAAGATGAAGAGGTGTTGCAAAATCCTTGATCTACACCAGCCAAATGAACTCCAGGAGTATATGGTGGGCCCTTTTAGCTTGCCAATGGATGTATTAGACACCATATGTACCTTGAAAGATCACTCTCAAAAAGATAGATCAAAACAGATAAGTTGGAGTTAGCTCAGAGGTGAAAACTTGCTATTCTTGGTTCATACACCTGTCCAGTGTTCCTCTGCCTCTTTGATTCCTGGAATTCCTAAAGCAATTTTCAATTGTATGATTAGTTAGTCCACAAATAGAACATGAGTTGGAGTCTTGGGATCTCCCCCTTCCTTGTCTACTTCCTCTTCCTCTACCTCTGCCATGTCTTCCTCTACCTGCATAGTTAGCTTGATATATACCTGCTTCATCATCCACTTTCTTTGCCTTTCCTTTGTTATCCTTGGACTTGCTTTTATCAGTGTATAAAGCTGAAGATTGATTACCTTTAGAGTTTTCTCCATTTTTGATAAGCTTTGCCTCTTGAGTAAGTAGTTGTCCAATGAGTGTATTGAAATCAGGTACATGCATGTCCATGTACAAATCCATAGCTGTGGTGAATGCTTCCCACTTGTCATCTGCCTTCAAGCCATTGATGACCTGCCTTACAATTTGCTCTTCATCTATTACCTCTCCAATGCTTCCCAACTGATCCGCTATGTCCTTGAGCTTTGTGACAAAATCAGTCACATTTTGTTTGGGAGCCTTCTTGAGAGTTGTGAAATCCAACCATAGTTGATGCTTCCTAGCTTTGGTACTTGAAGAAAAGAAAGCTTCAAGTGCATCCCACACTTCCTGAGATGTCTTACAACTTCTAATGTGAGGCAACAAAAAATCTGAGATAGAGTTGAGGAGATAAGACCTTGCAAGTGCATCCTTGGAGCACCATGTGCTCAATCTTTCTTGCTCTTCTTGTGTTGGTTGACTTTTGTTCCTGAAACTTGGCATAACTTCATCTCCAGCCACATAACCATATAAACTTCTACCTTGGAGATAAGCTTCCATTCTTAATGACCAAGCTGAGTAGTTACCTCTGTCCAATTTGTGAATTGATGAAGGAAATCCATCTGCCATGTTGTCCAACCTTGCTCTGATACCACTGTGAAGAGATGGATAGGTATGTGCTTGAAGATGAAGAGGTGTTGCAAAATCCTTGATCTACACCAGCCAAATGAACTCCAGGAGTATATGGTGGGCCCTTTTAGCTTGCCAATTGTTGCTCTAGCACAATGGTAAGTACCACGTTAAGAAGCTTCACCTCCTTAATGTCAATCCGTGGGAGAGGTAGGAGTGATATGAAGATCGTGAACGTGAGATGATGTGAGAGTGAAGGTGAGAAGCACAAAGATGCACACACACATACACACACACAATGAAGAGACAAGCAAGACACAATGGAAGGTGGGAAATTAGTTCTATTACTCAAGAATACTCTTACAAGCTCAAACTAGCTCTATGCTTACACTAACCAAAATGAACCAACCACAAAAATGAGCTCTCTAGCTCTTTTTATAGTTTCTAGACTAGTTTTGACCGGTTTCACATCTAGTGACCGGCCTAGTTAAAAATTAGGTCCTAGAGGCTATTTGGAAGGGTAAACGATGTCTAAAAATAACGAAATTTGGTACGAGTATTCTACCTAAGCTCCTCAAGCTCGAGGACTCCTCGGCTTGCACAAAATGGAGCTATGGATTACAAAATGGGGTTTTCTTATGATACATATGTTACAATTAGTGATAACAATCACTGTTGAATGTTTGGAGAATTAATAAGAAATATATTTGTTTAAAAAATTGATCCGACTGGTTGATCCGCCTGGCTCCCTACTCCTTCTTTACATGCTTCCGTGGCGTCTGTGCCTCTGGCTGCTTCCAACACCCCCCTCCCTCTCGCTTCTGTCGTCCCTGACAGAACCTTGTTGTGAGGTCTGCCGGATGTAATTCTGTAGGAGGTCTTGAGCGAGGGTGTGCTCTGATATACGAATACCTCGGGCTAGATCAGCCTCGAGTTTCTCCCAGTCGATAGGTTGTGGCTCGTCTGGTGGTGGGAGCTGATAATGTGTGGAGTACACCATTCGTTCACAGGCGAATAATTGCAATAAGTGTGTGGGCCTGCTTATAAATACCTCTGAATGGTATTCCCAAAAGCCGGTGGTGAACATTTCTTCGAATGTTTGCTTGTAACATGCCGGCAGATATTTGATCCTGCAGTGCCAGGCGTAACACACCCGTAGCGATGGCGTTGTGCTCATATCATAGACTAAATCAAAGTTGCCATGCTCAAAGCCCGGGGTGTTAACATGGGGAGCCTTGATGCGCCGGAAGACTTTAAAGACCATCTGCATCATGTCAAAGATTTTGACAGTCATGTGCGCGGCAATATCATCCATATGTTTTAATCGAGGGAGCCAGTGGCGGATCGTCGCCATCATGTAGCCTACTGTGGGTAACGCGACTGGTGGCTTGAAGTAGGGGTAGTTCAACCAGTCTTGGCACTGCTTATTGTTCTGTAGCTTTATAGTGAAGGCAGTCCAAGAGCGGCGTCGTGGTACTGGTCCCCAGCACGGATTAAATTTTAAGTGAAGCGGCGCTTTTACCCACGTGCTCATCATCTCTGGATAATTTTGCAATAAATCTTTGCGCCAGTCTGGTTGAAGGATTTCACCTCTCTGCGCCCTTGGTGGCAAGTCCTCTGGCTCGAATTGAGTGGCATGCGTTGGTTTCATGCCGGTTTCTTTCTCTATGGTTAACTGATATTCTGCCATTAACATGAAGTATGGTTTATACTGAAGCTCATGCCCAGATATGTATCGTCGCGGGGCCATTTGAGCAAAGAATGGTGATTGTAAAATTTTCTCTTCAATTATGGCCATGGCATGTAGCTGTGCCTCTACTCTGGCCGAGTGTGTCGTTCCGAGTTCTTCTACTGTCTTCATCCACGCGGGGGTAGGTAATTCGTAGGTCATCTGGCCTTCGGCCGTGACACGTCCGCCTGGGATGGGTATCGGTTCATATGCCTCTTCGAATGTCTCCTCCACCGGGATAGTGACGGTTTCTTCCTCAGCTGGTAGCTCAGGTGGGGAGTCTGGCCTGGGTGGTGCTTCATAGATGGCAATCCTAGATTCAAGATTTGTTACCTGGGCCCGGAGTGCGTTGAGTTCCTCTAAAACTTCAGGGGCAGGGTCCACAGGCGCTGGTAATTCCGCTGCTACTGGTACATGTTGTGTTGCTGGTTCTCTGAGTTGTAGCAGTTTGTGGTCTTCCTTTAACTTTTGATGTTCTTCGTTCATACGATCATAGTCCTCGAGCAATCTGACATGGTCGTCTAGCAGCATCCGCATCGACTCAGATGGGATTGCCTTGAATCTGCTCGGACTTAGTGGCTGTTCTGGATGATCTAAAGCCGCTTCCAAGTTTTCTCTGTTCTGCTCTTGGAGTCTCTGGTTCTCCTCTTTTGCTGCGGCTAAGTGTCTTCTTAATAAGCCCATATTTCTAGTAAGCGTTGCATTGCGGACAGTCTGGGCTCTAAGTAGGTTATCCAAATCCGCGGTGGCCTCTTTGGTTTTCTCCTCACTTTCTAGTTCTAACTTGTGATAGGCCTCTCGTAAATCTTGGTATCGGGTATTCAGTGAGGCGTTCTCAATTGATAGTGAGTTAAGCTGCGTTTGTAGTTCATTCGTTGTCGCCTGCAGCTGTTGATAGTTGGTGCCGAGTGATGCAAACTCTTCGCGGACTTGCGTCATGCATGCGAACATGTGTTGAAATGCGGTGTCTATGGTGGGCGATAGTATGAGTGAAGTGCTAAATGAGGATGTAGTGGGAGTAGATGCAGTGGGAATGGGAAGTGGGGTTGGGACAGTGGATGCAGTGGTGATTGTGGAAAATTGTGAAGTGCCTAAATATGAGGGTGCTGTGAGTGGAGTGGGTGGTGGTGAGGTGGATGGTGATATGTCCATGCCATTGGACGTGTTTAGTGTTGTGACTGTGAAAAGTGGTGTGATTGTGGGTGGTTGTGTAGGTGTGAACACGGGATTTACAAATGTAGAGTAGTTTACAGGGGGGAATGTTGGAGCAGCTTGGTGAAACGGGGGAATAGGGGTTATGGTAGGTTGGGGAGGTGAGACTGGTGAGAAGGTTAGTGGGGTTAGGAAGGGGAATGGGGATCTGAGAGGTGGGGGAAACGCTGGGAAGGATGAAGGGGTGAAGGGGTTAACATATGGATGCGGAGGGTTGGGTGTGGGCATGGTGGTATGAATGGGTAAGGACGAGGTTGTGGCTATGTGGCTGTGTACAGGTGTGGATGTGGGGAAAGCAGGTGGGTGTGCGGGTGATACGGGATGGGTTGGTGAAAGGTGAGGTGAGAGAGGAGTCGAAGGGGTGGATGTTATTTCGAGGATAGGAGTGGTATGTACAACGGTGGTATGGGGTGGCGAATCTACAAGGATGGTTTCTGCGGTCAATGAACTTTCTGGGGCGAGGCGTGCCTCCCTGGCTTGTGCTGAGGATTGAGCTCCTGTTGGTACACGAATATACACCCCAGGTTTTGAGAGTAGTCGCACTCGGCGGGGATCGAACTGTGGTAGTTGCTTTCTTTGTAAAAACCTGAGTGCTTCATGGGAGCCTACTGATTTGACTAACTCTCTGAACCCTCTGATATATGCGTCTTCGAATCCTCCGGAGATGAGTTCTTGTTCAATTAATGCCTGGCTCTCCTCTTCAGTTAACTTCTTTCTTGCCCAGACTTTCTCCATGGTACGATATAATTTCTTTATAGCCAGTGTGTACGCTGCGGCTTCGAATGTCTCATCTTCATATGTGCTGGTGTCGCCGTGTGTGTCGGTTTGTTGGCCTTGGCCCTCTGTCTGTTCGTCATGTGAGCCCTGGCTGGCTTCATCGTCGCCTTGATCATCGTCTGTTTCGGTTCTTTCTTCTTCAGAGCCCGACACAGCTTGTCCCTGTGGCAAATCTCGCGGCGTAGTAGGGTAGCTGGGACGTTCATATTCCTGGGAGAACAGTTGTGCTTCTGAATACTGGAATTCGTTTGAGAATGCATCAGGCATCTCAAAATCAAATGTCGTGTTTATGGGGTCGGCCTCCATATGTGGTATCGGGAAAGAAAACGCTTCCGCACCAATAGTGGTGGGAGCTTCTGCAGTTGTGGTGGGGGGTTCTGTGGTGGTAGCTGCCTGAGGTGCAGCGGTACTAGTGGTGGCCTTTGTAATCACTGGTCTGGACAACCGTATGCGAATAGGTTGTACAGTGGGAGCAGCTTCTGTCTGTGGTCGCTCGGGAGAGGGTTGTGGTGACGGCGACTCTGGCACTTGGAGGCAAGGGATGGTGCCTCGCATGCGCTTACCTGCCCGTGTCCTACTGGGCTTCCTGGCTTTCTTCGTTGTGCCCTTGAATGCCTTCAATTCCTCTCCTGTTAATGCACGCTCGATGGGCAAGTCATAAGCCAAACACATATACACAATTCTTGTGAGTGCACAACATCCGTTAAGCACTTTTTTACGCTCCCATCTGTGCTGTGCCAGGTACATTTGGTCTATGATCCAGCTTGCCAGATCAACTGTTTGAGGTCCCGTACATGCCAAATATAATCCGAACCATATTCTTTTGTGTGGCATGGTAAATCTGTCCTGAGCTGGAAATGCGAAATGTTGCATGCATATTCTTAGTGGCTTTGACAACTCAGGTGTAATGGCCGAAATCTCTTCCCACTTCGTGACATCCCCACGTTTCATCGGTTCTGGAATTAATCTCTCTCGATCTGTGGGTGTGTGGGTTCCATGAATCTTGATGGCTGCTCTGATTAAGTCTTTAGAGAGATAAAATCTCTTGTAAGGTGGATCATCCACTAGAGTAGGCAATATGAAGGTTCCTGGGATGTCCTTATTCTCTGATGCCAGTAGGGTAGTGATTAAGTAATAGCACCTGTAAAAATCCGGTTTGGGAAGAGGATCACTGAAGTATTCTGTGAAGCCTGCTCTGGCCCAAACATGAGTTAAATCCTGGGTGCTTTGTAGGGCTTCGAACTCTCTGGAGAAAAACTGGTACTTTCCCCACGTGCGGTCATCAAAAGTCAGAGAGGATTCAAATATAAAGTCCGCGTCCGCAAGGGGTCCTGCAAGGCCCTGAAACCAATGAGAGTTCCTGTGTATCTTTTCGGTGTAGCCCATAGGGGGGTTATCGATAGGCATTGGCCCTGGAAATCCCTGAAATTCCGGCGGTGGGGCAGTCGGGTGGGATTCTGCGCGTAGCACGTTGAGTGGTACTGCCGCTACACTGGGGCCTGCTCCTGATGTTCCTTCGTCGGTTTGCATGATGACTGATGCGTTAATGAGAAAGATCTGCTACAAAAGATTAACACATTAGCATGGAAATTAATTATGATCCCATTAAAGTGAGACCGCAATCCCTTTCCATAACTGATGCGTAACCCGTGTAGCCAAGTGCTGTGATGTGATGGATGCAATGCTTCTTGCAGCACTAGTGCAGGTCTCTAGACACCTACATGTTTCAGATTATGCATACATTTCTTGGTGAGATGAGATTACGAGTGATGTGTGATGATGGTAGGTGAATTTATACAAGGTTTAAAGGTTAGTGATTTAGTACAGGGTTGTATGTTAGTCGGGGGGGTAGTTTTATCAGACATGGGGTTAGGGGGAGACGGTTGGACACGCTTCGGTATCCATTTCCTAAGGATCTTGGAGTGGGTGGTGGGTTTCTGCTGAGGGGCCAAGGGTAGTGTCGGGTGGGGTGGTATCGAGGGATGGAAAGATTTGTGAGGGGTATATATTACATGGCTTATGGGTTGAGCTATGATACATGGTTTGGGTACCCAAATCTGTGTGGGCGTGGGTCTATGGGTAAGGTACTTTTTGGCGATCCACATTTGTCGAATGCTCGGACCTGTAGAAGAAGGTCGAGGGGATGGTGAATACTGATTCTGTTTCTGTTCTGCCTTTTTCTTGTCGATCTCTGCTTGGTTGGAGATCTTCGATGCTTTTTGCCCTTTTGGCACCCATATTTGTCTGGTGCCGCTTCCTTTGGGTGGCGTAAACTGCTTTCCTTGTTGTCTCCTCTTATACTGCCGTTGGTCTGGGTTCCTTCGTCGTGGTTGACTCTGTTGTTGTTGAGGTTGAGATGTCGGATGGACACTCTGCTTTGGAAAAGAAGGGAGATCCAAGACTTGCGTGACCTGCCCATTAGGAAGTGATTCGTTCTTTAACTTTAATCTAGGGCAGTCCGCAGCAAGTTTGGAAGGATGAGCACCGCAGGGTGTCGTGCTCATTTGTCCGCTGATGCAACCCACCTGACCGCAAATTGTGCCCATCTGCCCTTGTGGATGGGTAACTGTCTCTTCTAGTTTGCAGGAAGTCCCAGGGAAGATCTCCTGTCGTCCTTCTGATTGACAAGTGTCCATAGCCAAGCCCGAGTGGGTTGGTGTAGGCGTAGCGTGACTGAGCTGATCAAAGATCTTCCGGTCTTCCGTCGCAGGTATTTCATAGGGTCTAGGGTCACAACCGTCAAGCGGAATGCCGTTAGGGAAGTCAAGCGGTATCACTCGCTTCTGCTCTAAGGTTCCAATCTGTAAGGAGCCTTGTCTAAGATTTAGGTCCACTGAGTGATCGTATAGCCAATCTTGGCCAAGGATTAGGGGTTCTATCAGATCGTCATCATGGCACACTAGTAGCTTCGCTGTCATGGTCACATCCTTAATGAGGATAGGAAGGTCCACCTCACCCATGCAAGGGGTTTCCATGCCTCCTAGGCCTATGAGGTATGCCTCAATTGGCCGCATTTCTATTCTTGAAGCCTTATAGTGGGACCATCTAATCGCACTAGTCGCAGCACCTGAGTCAATTAAAGCCCTGAGTTCTTGGCAATGTTTGCCGTGCTCTAGCCTAACTGTAATGAATGGTCTCCTGTCCACTATGCTAGGATGAGTGGTTGACTTTACTTGACACATGGCCATGAGATATCTGGGTAATGTTTCCAGATGGTTATAATGTTCTCTCCCTAGTCCTTGTCTTCTTAGCTTCATGCGCTTAATGCGTTCTATGGCCTCTGCCTGAGCTTCCGCTCGTATTCTATTTTCTTCCTCCTTACGCTTCTTTGCCAACGTGAGTCGTCTAAGCATATCCTCCGTAAGAGGTTCTTGATATAGCTTGACTCTACAGCCACTAATGTAATTAGGCATTATATCTCCTTCTAAAGTGGCTAACTGTACGGCTCCACTAGTCGAAAGTCTGTTAATGATCATAGGTCCATAACCTCGCTTTTCTAACTTCCGTGCGTGCTGTTTCAGCGTATACACTAGAACTAAATCTCCTTCTTTTAGGCCTTTATCTTTCACATGTGCATCAAAATATGCTTTCTGTCGCTTCTTTGCTGCGTATATTCCTGCTGCTGCCCTCAGCCTTGTTTCTCCTAATCGTTCCAAGTCCATTATTCTTGCTGATAATTCATGGCCGGTCCACTGATGTTCTTGTGCAACCTTAAGGGTCGGTATCAAGAAGTCCAAAGGAAGCACTGCATTCTGACCAAAAACCATCTGAAAGGGAGTTGCATTGAGTACGGTCTTGTAGGCCACTCGATATGCCCAAACAGCGTGGTGTAACTGTTTGTCCCAATCTGAACGTTTATTGTTCACGAGTTTCGTCAGTACGGTACAAAGTATCTTGTTAGTGCTTTCAGCTTGACCATTGGCCTGAGGATGATATGGTGCAGATTTCTTGTGAATCACCATAAAATCCTGTAACAAATATTCAATGACTTGGTTTAGAAAGTGAGTACCTCGATCACTCACTAACTCTATAGGCAGTCCATATCTTGTAAAGACATTTTCAAATAAGAATTTTGCAGTCGTGTGTGCATCATTCTTTTTTGTGGCTTTCGCCTCTACCCATTTCGTAAGATAATCTGTGGCAACAATAATGTATTCCGCATGTGTACCTTTTGCAGGGGGGTTAATGGGTCCTATAAAGTCTATACCCCACTTAGAAAATGCACGTCCGCCCATCATGGGTTTTAATGGCATTTCATCTCTGCGTGTAGGAAACTGAGTTCTTTGGCACACATCACATCTCTTTACATAGGTATGTGCATCCATGTGGAGAGTGGGCCACCATAATCCTGCAAAGAGGATGGCTTTGGTTATCCTATCGGGTCCAAAATGACCTCCTGCAACACCTTGGTGTGCAGACTCTAGTATGCTCAGATAATCGCTTTCATGAACGCATTGTCTTAGATATCCATCTCGCCCTCTTTTGTATAAATTATCGCCAATAAGTGAATAGTCTTGAGCTTCCTGCTCTAGACTGCGTCGTCGAGCTAAGGTCATTCCTTGAGGGAATGTGTTCGTCCTCAAGTATGTCACTAATGGTTCACTCCAGTCTGGTGTGAGAGACACGTGATACAATGTAGCATGCTCTACTGGTGGTCTTTCACAACAAACATGGCATTCCTTACACAACTTGTAGACATCTGCTTCCATCGTAGGCCAATATACTCCTAATCTCTGCAGAGTCTGTAATGTTCGATGTTTTGAATGATGTTGCTTTAGTGCACCTACGTGTGCTAATTGCAACCAATTCGCATGTTCTGATTCTTCTACACAACAGGCAAGAATCTTTTGATTATCCTGTTTATATATGCTTCCTGCCATTATTTGATATCTCTGAGACTTGGTAATCTCTCCTTCTTTGATCTTTATCCTAGGACTCTTGGGTCCGTATGTCAGAATAGGGACTAAAGGCTTAGCCCATTCTGGAGCTATCTCAAGGTTAAACAAGTATGCATCTGGTAGATCATCCGCTACTCCTTGAGGAGCTTCTCCTGAGGTTAATCTTGAGAGGTGGTCAGCTCTAAGATGCGTCTTTCCCTTCCTAACTACCACTTCAAAATCATACTCCATGAGTAATAGAAACCAACGTATCAGTCGTCCTGTGTTACAAGGTTTGTTGACTAAATATAATAGGGCTTGATGATCTGTAAAGAACTTGAATTTGTTGGCCAACAAGTAGTGCCTAAACTTCTTTACTGCGTAGATCATCCCTAATCCTTCTCGTTCCGTCGTGGTGTAATTTCTTTCTGCTGCGTTCAGTTGTCTGCTAGCGTAGGCTATGGGGAGATCTATATTACCTTCATTCGTGGGTTGTGCTAACACACATCCTATGGCGTAATTGGATGCATCCACATGTACATGGAATGGCTTACTCCAATCTGGGGTTGTCAATATAGGTGCTGAGCACAGGCGTCGTTTTAGTTCATTGAATGAATTTTCACATTCATCTGTCCATTCAAAATTGGTTAAAAGAGAGTACAGAGGCTTGGCTATGATTGCATACATGTGTATGAATCTCCTATAATAACCGCAATGGCCCATAAATGCCTGTACCTCTTTTACATTAGTTGGTCTAGGTAATTCTGCAATTACCTTCACCTTTTCCTCGTCCGTAGAGATTCCATTTTTTGACACAATGTGTCCTAGAATTTTGCCTTGTCTGACCATGAAAACGCATTTTTCTGGGTTCAAACAAACCTGATATTCTCGACATTTGACAAATATTTGTCTTAACTCTGGGATATGCGTCTGCCTTACGTTTGAATGTGCACATAAGTCATCGACATAAACTTCCAAGCTCTTGCGTAAGAATTCCTTAAAAACATGACACATGAGTCGCTGGAAAGTGGCGGGTGCATTTGTTAAGCCAAATGGCATCACACGAAATGCAAATATGCCCCATTCTGTGGCAAAAGCCGTCTTGTGTTGATCTTCTGGAGCAATGGCTACTTGATTATAGCCTGAAAAACCATCAAGAAAGCTGTAAACTTCCTTGCCCGCAACTCTTTCCAATAGGTGTTCTGTGATAGGAAGAGGATAACTATCTCTAATCGTGGCGGCATTAACTTTTTTAAGGTTAATACACACACGCAATTTTCCATTCTTCTTGGGCACAACCACAATGGGGGATACCCATTCGGTATGCTCAATTTCGTAAATGAATCCTGCTTCTATCAAGCGATCTATCTCCTCTTTAATCTTCGCAGCGTAGTTATCATTGTACGTGTAAGGTTTCTGTTTTGTCGGTTTTGCATCTGGAGTCATAGGGATTCTATGAGAACATATATCTGGGTCTACTCCTTTCAAATCTTTGTAACTCCAAGCAAAAACATCTCTATATTCGCGCAATAGGGCAACTAACTCTTCTTCTTCTTCAGTCGTCAGATCATGCCCTATATATGTGCATTTTTCTTCTTCTCCTTCTATGGCAACTATTACTTTCTTGGTTTTCTCTCGATTATCATATACTTGTCCGTCATTCGCCTTTCTATTGGGCATTCGTACCATGATTCTTCTATCTTCGATTTCATATTTCTTGAAGTTCTCGGGTACTTCGAATAAAGATTCTTCTTTTTCTGTCATGGTTTCTTTCTTCTTTCTTTTCTTGCCTTCACTCTTATCAGTCACTTGAGTGGCTAACCTTACCTCGTTTGTAATTTCCTCGTGTCTCTGAGTGTGAGTCTTTACTTCGTAGAAATATTCTTCCTCTGATGCAAATGGAGAGTCCATAATAATTGATTCTAAATCAAAATCGCTTGCATCCTCAAATGCATCAGTGTTAGGTTCACATTCTTCTAAAATTGCATCGCACATGATTGGCTCTATCGTAAAAACTGAAATGTCATAGCCATCCTCGTCACAGTGGGGTGTCCATTGTTCTTCATTGATGGCTACATCCATGGTTGCTAGTATTTCTGCCCAACCATGGGGTTCAAACTCTTCGTCTGGGAATACTACAGGTGCATAGGCTGGATCTTGAAGGGTTCGTGGGTGTTGTTCTGCACCTAAGGTCCTGGCTTCTAAACGTTCTTCCTCTTGTTTGGCTACTTTACACATCCATAAATGGGTATCCTCATGCAACCAAGAAGGATCTGATTCTAATGAGACGGATTCCGTCTCTACTGGTGTCTTATGGATGGTATTCCATTGTATTGGGGGTACATCTCTGTGTGAATAGTCTTTAAGATTGACTTTAGTAGTCACTCCTAAATGTTGCAAGTACAAAGAATTAGTTCCCCAATCTTGTACGATTTGCAGCTGACGCATGAATGGTCGTCCCAATATCATCTCATACGCACGATTTTTCGCAAAGTCACAAATGGCAAAGGTATGCTCAAATTCTACACCACAAGTGGTGAGAGATATGTCTTCTAGTAAGCCTAATGGTTTCTCTATGTGTCCATCAGCCATTTGTAGTTTCATCCTGGTGGGTCTGAGTGCTGGCTTACCCCAACGTTTCCATAAAGCGGTGGTAGCGATGGCTACTCCGGCTCCTGAATCTAAGATGGCTTTCGTGGTGTAGCCCTGATGGGTTATTGGAAGATATGTGTTACCTTCCTCTCCTTCGCTTACGTCTCCAATCTTTTCCACGGGTATCTCTGGTACCTTCTTGTGTGATCCTATCTGAGAGGGTGTGGTAGCTAGCTCAGGGAATTGATTTGCTACGTGCTTCCACAATTCTGGTTTTACCTTTAACAATTCCTCCAGGGTGAGATTACACTGTACTTTAGTGTTCTTGATCACTTCCGTGTTCCTAGGGATCACTGATTCTTCATTCCTCACTATTATCGTGGGTGCTCTCATGCTAATAGACTTTGCTTCCCAAGGTCCTGTGAACTGAGGTAATTCTTGTAGAGAATTAGATTCAAATCCTGTGGGTTCACTCAGTTGTTCCACCTCTACATCATCATAGATCGAGGGGATGTCTTGGGGAAATTGTTCTTGCAAGTCGTCTATTTCTTGAATAGGAGGATGGGTTCCTTGTTCCTTTCTCCATTTCTCTTCCTGAATCTCCCTCAAAAATTCATGTGAGTACCTATGTATGGAAGACAAATTGTCCTGACTTTCTGTATTAGGCACTTGAGACAGGGATGGTGCATTCCTTTCCTGTGTCTCTGGGACACTAGGGTTCCTATGCTGATCCTTTTTCTCTTTGCTTTCTATCAAGTGTTCTAGCCTCTCCATTAGTCCTTGAAAGTGTAATTCCGGTTTTGCCATGTTATTCCAATTAAGATATCTAGAGGCTTCGAACAAAGCTTGTGCTAGTTCTACCATTTTCATGCAAAGTTTAGTTCTCTCAATTTCTAGATCAGTTCGAGGGTAGTTTTTACTCATTTCCGTTACTTGAGGTCCCTCTTTTATTCTAGCCTGATATGCACGAAACATCATGTCTAGATCTTCCGGTATGGGTTCCGCTAAAACTGATCCTGATTTCTGAGCTGGGATTTCTTGGTTTAATTCTTGTGAAGCCAACTCTTGTATTTTGGCTCTAGATTCCCTTAAACTTCCTTCCAATTCACTTATCTTTTTACTCCACTTTCTCTTTATTCTTTCTCTGGAATCTTTCCAAGATTTTGTCTTTTTACTGCTAGATTCTGCAACTTCACTAGTTCCTGCTACTTTCTCTTGATTAAGCTGTTGGTTTTGTAAAAGTGCCTGGGCTCTGGTTATAGCTTGGATAGGCACGTATGTAGGGTTGGATCCATCTGCGTTGTTTACAATACCTATCACGTTGATCGGTGTCACATTTGAAGTGTTAACTGGGTTCTTAGGACAATCTTTGATTATGTGCTCTTTGCCACAATCGGCACAAAAGCCTTGGATGCTATAGTACTGTGATTGCCTTGCTATTGGGGGATGTGGACAATCCTTAATGAAATGATCTCCTTGGCACCTAAAGCATGGTCCTCTAGGGCCCTGTGGTCTCTGTTGTCTCAATTGGGGCCGTGGGTTTGGGTTTGCGTACATCACATTAGTATAGTCTGGCTCCCAACTAGGTTCCATTGGAGGACTATCATAATGATATGTCTCCACATGTTCTGGTGACTCCGTGTAATAAGCGGGTGGACTAGTTACATGAGTAGAGTCAAAACTGTTTGAGTTCGGGTCACTTTCGGTGATCAAGGGTGAAGAAGGCACTAAGGCCCTACTTAGGTTCTCTTCTGCAGCAGCGTATTTGACTGAGATGACATTCGCTGGTGGGGGTGGCTGCTGAGCTAAGACGGGTTGAGGTCTCTGTTGAGCCTGGTATGGGTAGTTCTGAGGAGGCCTATAGTAATAAGGCTGAGCATTGTATGGGCCTTGATACCTACCTTGCTGCTGGTATGTTTGCGGGTAGTTCTGTCTCACGGTTTGTTTGTTGTATGGGCAGTCCTGAGCCGTATGATTCGTGTATCTTCTCTCAATTGTGCAATATTGGCCACTAGGGTTGGCTTGAGGTTGAGGTGCATTGGGGCACACATTTGCCAAGTGATTTCCACCACAAGTGTAACAACGTACATTAGTTGGTAGCTTGGGCACCTGTTTGCTAGACACTCCTAGTTTTTGGGCCACTTTTTCTGCTAGGTCCTCTATCGAATTAGACAATTTTGTGGATGCTAGAGAAGAACAATCTGAGTCCTTATAGACCTTTGAGAGTTCTAACTCATCACCTAGGTTGTCCTCGATGTCTATACATATCCTTACACACTCCTCTAGCGTTCTGGGTTCCTTTAGGTACACATAAGAGCGTAGTTTAGTGCTCAACAAGCCATCTAGGAACAGTGATACTTGTTTGGCTTGTGAGGGTAGCTCTTGCATTGGACATCGTTCGACATATTGTCTGAATCTACGACCTGCCAGTCTTACTGTTTCCTGAGGGGTTTGTTTAAAGCTATGAATCAACGAAGACGTGTCATGTCTAATCCCACTTTTAGAGAATTCAGTGATGAATGACTCTAAAAAGTGATGGATGTCTCTAAATTGCCTTTGTTGCAGTGGTTGGAACCAAGTTAAAGCTGTATTCTTTAACGTTAGCCCAAATGCATTGTATTGCGTGAACATGTCCTCGACTTGTTCTGCTCTTAATACTTGCTTGAATTCTGCAACGTGGTCATAGGGATCTCCTGTCCCATCAAAGTAATTCTTCATTGATTTTACTAATTGAGTGGGTCTCAATACTCTTGCGTGTTCGCGTGGTCTAGGTAGAGGAAAATCGTCTCTACCACCTAGTATTCCATGATCTCTTTGTCTATCCGCGCTATTGGTATTCGTGGTTGTTCTATCTCTCCCTATGGGGTGATGAAAGCTTACTTCCGGTCTCTCGTTATTTCCTTCTCTTTGATTTCCATGGGCTGAGGATGTTCCTGCCCCTTGTTGATTTGCATTCATGATTGTTCTGGATGGAGGGAATATCAATTCACCTCTCCATGTGTATGTGTTTTTAGCGCGCTCAGGCACCACGAAGACTCTTTCTGAAGTCTCATCCAGGTATACGACCTTTCCAGGTGTATCTGGGTCCTTGAATTCATAAATTGTAATGATGCCTATCTCACCAGGGTTTTCCTTTCTGTACCTCCAAAAGGCTTCATCCGTCTCTTTATTTACAAACAGCTCGGTGCTCCTGTTATCTTGAGGGATCCATTCTGGGATGAGTACTCTTGTTAATACGGATTTCCCTCTAGGTGTTCTAGGTTCTTCTAACGGTTCTTTTCCTTGAAATTTTGTTTCCGTCTCTAATTGGATTGTGCCAAACTCATTAGTATCGTTTGGCTGTGTACTTAGAATGTACATGGTTCCTTCCTTGTCTATGTAAGCGTCACTCTCAAATTTTACCACTGGTCTTTCCAATCCAATGGGTTGATCAGGGTTGTGCAGTTGCACCACTTGCCTCTGCAAACCATCCTCATAGATGCGAGCACCTAATCGGTTGGTTCGGAGAAACTCTAGTTGCGTTCTATAGGGTCCTTCTGGTTTTTCTAGGTATGCTACATGAGACCCTCCTTCTGGTCTGTCTGCGCTAAATGCCATTTCTGATTCGCTAGTCTCTGAGCTCTCGTAGGGATAATTGCTATTCAATTGCTGAGCCCAAGATCGAGCTGTGGTTCTTACACTAGCCTCTGATGATCTAAGGCTTCTTCTGTCCGACTTACCTATATGTTTGCCTGATCTAAGGTTCATTAATTTCCTTCCTTGCTCACTCAATTACACACTTAGATCGTCAATGGTTCCTTGTTATTACTTTCTTGATTCTTTTTTTTTAATTTTCTCTGGATTCTTGTCTTAATGAATGCGTCAGGAATTCGACTTCCGTTATGATTTTGCGTTCTCGTTCCGTCAGACTTATGTTCTTTTCTTTAGGTATTCGTCACACACACCTTTACTTTAAGTCTTAGACTTGAAATAATTAAGTATCTTGAACTTGAGGCGTTCCTATCGTCTTAAATCCACAACCACCGTTTAGCCTAAGCTAAGAATTGACTGAGGGGGTTGAGTAATCTTCCAACCTCAAGTCGACCTTTCTGGTTGCTCTGATGCCCTGTTGCCCAAGAAGCCGTGCTTCCCAAGCTCTGTCGTCTTCACTACCTTGCTTGCCTGCCTTTGATTGCCCTTGCTGGACCTGGAAAATTCCAATTTTAGACCAATTCACAAGATGATCAAACACTTGAGCATATACACCCTTTTCAATCCCTTCCCTTTTTGCCCAAAATTTTCAATGTGTGCCCCCTGGCTTCCTAGTCCCAAACTGGGTGAACCTCAAAATAGCTTATCCAAAAATAGACGTATCCTTTATGAAAAAAACAGTTGAGGTCACGTAGTACTCGTCACGAGCTTTCTAACGCGCTATTAAGCTCAAAAAACGGACTTCGGATGAAAAAGTTATGAGCATTCAGGCCCTGGGGGGTAAAAACTGACAATCCAGTTTTCCTTCAAATATGAGCTAAGGGGTCTCCTATGAGTCTAATGGTCCAAAAATTTTCCAAAAATACCCCCAAAATTGGTCAAAAATTGAAGTCCAAAATTTGCGATGGGGGTGGGCAATCGCGATGGTCTGGGACCGTCGCGATGGTCCGAGCGAACCGTCGCGATGGCGTGGAATTTGGACAATCGCGATGGCGCGAAAAGGCGAACCGTCGCGATGGCTCGAAGTGAACGATCGCGATGGCGTGAGGTCGAGCCGTCGCGATGGCCCGAAGTGAACGATCGCGATGGCGTGGGAATGGACCGTCGCGATGGTCCGAAAAATGAACCGTCGCGATGGCGTGATCAGGCGGACAATCGCGATGGCGCGGTCAACGGTCAACGGTGGACAATCGCGATGGTCCGAAGTGAACCGTCGCGATGGTCCGCGATGCGATGGCTTGAGCCAATCGCGATGGTCCGATTTTGGGCTGTCGCGATGGTCCAAAAAATGAACCGTCGCGATGGTCTATCGTGACACGTGGCACTGTCGTGGCGATGGCCTGAGCCAATCGCGATGGTCCGGGGTCAGCTGAACCGTCGCGATGGTCCAAGTGGACCGTCGCGATGGCTCAAGTGAACCGTCGCGATGGTCCGAAAAAGCGAACCGTCGCGATGGTCCGGCCGAGCCGTCGCGATGGCGTGAGCCTATCGCGATGGTGCGACACAATCGCGATGGTCCGAGCCAATCGTGATGGTCCACCAAACAACGAATTTTTGAAATGCGAATATGGTTCCGTGTATGCGCAGGGATCGCCTACCTCGCGGTGTGGTCGCCTACCTCAAAATCCGAAAGTTGCAGACCATCGCGATGGTCCGCCACACTCGGAAATTTCTGACAGAAAGTACATTTTTTACCTTTTGGAAGCTTTCCTGATGCTCTGAAGCTCTGTACCTGCAAGAAAACTCAAGAAAACACAAGCACACACAAGCACAAATGCTCTCTCTCACTCTCTCGCATGCACAAATGAGGGGAAATGAGGTGAATGGGTGGATATGGTGAATTTTCTGATTTTTTTGGAGATGAAGATGATGATGCGATGATGAAGATGGAGTACGGGGAAGGTGAAGAACACTAAAAACTACGTAAAAACAACAACAAAAACTGAAATTTTTACCTTCCAACGCCACTTCTTGCTATACTCTTACCATCACACATTCGTCCTAGACTCGATCCCCGGCAACGGCGCCAAATTTGGTGTTGCTCTAGCACAATGGTAAGTACCACGTTAAGAAGCTTCACCTCCTTAATGTCAATCCGTGGGAGAGGTAGGAGTGATATGAAGATCGTGAACGTGAGATGATGTGAGAGTGAAGGTGAGAAGCACAAAGATGCACACACACATACACACACACAATGAAGAGACAAGCAAGACACAATGGAAGGTGGGAAATTAGTTCTATTACTCAAGAATACTCTTACAAGCTCAAACTAGCTCTATGCTTACACTAACCAAAATGAACCAACCACAAAAATGAGCTCTCTAGCTCTTTTTATAGTTTCTAGACTAGTTTTGACCGGTTTCACATCTAGTGACCGGCCTAGTTAAAAATTAGGTCCTAGAGGCTATTTGGAAGGGTAAACGATGTCTAAAAATAACGAAATTTGGTACGAGTATTCTACCTAAGCTCCTCAAGCTCGAGGACTCCTCGGCTTGCACAAAATGGAGCTATGGATTACAAAATGGGGTTTTCTTATGATACATATGTTACAATTAGTGATAACAATCACTGTTGAATGTTTGGAGAATTAATAAGAAATATATTTGTTTAAAAAATTGATCCGACTGGTTGATCCGCCTGGCTCCCTACTCCTTCTTTACATGCTTCCGTGGCGTCTGTGCCTCTGGCTGCTTCCAACACCAATGGATGTATTAGACACCCTATGTACCTTGGAGATCAAAACAGATAAGTTGGAGTTAGCTCAGAGGTGAAAACTTGCTATTCTTGGTTCATACACCTGTCCAGTGTTTTACATAATTCTCTGAGCACAGCAGCAATTAGCTTAATTCCTCTTGGGGAATTCTAGGTGGCTTAAAGAGCTAACTTTCAAGAGTAATTTCATCAAAAATAATAAACCACACACTGAGAATGAGTTTTAACAAGTGATGACATCATCTCCGATTTTCACGGGCTGCTATAGGTTGAGACCTGTGAGCAGAAAAATGAACATAACTCAAAATGTAGGAATCCAATGATTATGAAAATTTTTATGGTTATACTATACAGTACGCTGAATCCAACAAGTATTACATCATTGAATTTGGATAAGTAACCACTGAGAAATGGCTCTAACATGATGAGTCAAAAAGTCGGGTATCTGACAGAGAAGTGAAGATGAAGAGACACTGTTGACTTCAATTGAACATAACTAAAGATTTCAACATCCAAATGAAATGAAACTTTGTGAGCATATAGTAGACTTATAGAGATAAGTTTACCAAGTTAAATCGCTGAAAATGATGCACCAAGCTCAGAGAAACAATCTCTGCAATCTGACTGAGAAAACTGAGAGATATGGCAGTGAGTAGTACACTTCACAAGAACATGGAAATATGAACCCAAATGATCATGAAAATGAAAGTATATTGCTTGTACAATATAATGGGCTTACTGATACATATGTGTGCCTTGTAATCACACCTTGATATGGCATAAAGCTCACCTCTTGGAGGTCTTCACATAGGTCTCTCTAACCACGACTAAAACTGCCATCTATTTATAGTTGAGTTTGGGAGGCTAACTTCCCTCAATCACTCTCCAAACAATCAAGGATTGATTTGATTCTCTACCTACCACAAATCACGAATTCGTGGCTCCTCTTTCCATTCTTGATCAAGTGGACTCAACCACTTAAGATTCTTTCACTTTTACATTAAGTAAACTCTTCAAAAGTTACAAGAGGTAGTTCACAAGTGAACTTTACATAGTCTTCATTTTAAAGCTTCTTTTATGACTTTGTGGGACTCAAGCCAATACTTAGGCTTGTCATAGACTTGCTCCAACACCTAGAATGGTTGAAATCAAGTAATAACGTAGCTGAGGATCCATCCAAACAGGTGTATTGTACTAAGTGCAAGAATCTAGGTCACACCAGTTCTACATGTGCCCTCAACCAGATGTATTGTGCCATCTGTAACACAACAGGACATTCAACAAAAACCTGTGCATATAATGCAAAGGTGCAAGGTAGAGTGGCCATAAACGCTATAATACAGGAAACAGGTCACCAGCAACCCATTATGTGCTGCCACAGTTGGGAAATAACTAGCAACAAGGATACAGGAACTACCGAGGTCAGCATAACAATAATTTCAATCCCAACCGATGGCAGGCAGGTACATCGGCGGAAGGTACTTCCATCCCACCCCCTCGATGCCATTTTTGTGGCGAGGTTGGCCATATATGTAGATTCTACAAGGAAGCAACAGAATATGACAAGAGGAAAAAAGAACGACAAAATCTGATGACCAACATGGTTTATATTTCCCCAAATGAGTCCCAAGCAGCCGTAGTCCAGACCGGATCAGGTAAGCAGTTGCAACCAGCAGCTGAAGTGTTCAAGCCTGGAATTTGTGAGCACTAGCGGATGTTCGTAAAGGCTAGTCAATGGACAGCTAACGAGCCGATTGTATTTCCTAATCCAATTCCGGTAACACAGGCCCCTCTGCCACAGACAAGATCGAGTGTACAGAATTCTGCCTCGACAACATCAGCGTCCCAACCAGAGGCGGTGATAACCACAACCCAAATAGATCAAGTATGGGACATCCTATCTAAGGCTTCAATCACGCTCCCTTTGGGATAGTTGCTCGCCTTAGTGCCAGGAGTAAGACAGCAATTTCAACAGCAGGTTAGTCCCGGCCTTTCATGTCCTCCAGTGACTGCGAGCATACAACTGGAAATGGATTCTACAGTGGATCATTGAGTCCCATTGATCACTGTCTGGTATAAAAACCAGAAGATTACTCAAGTTTTAATTGATGGTGGGTCTGGTGTGAGTATTGCAACAGCCACGCTTTGCAAGAAATTGGGTTGGATCCAAATTGAACCCGTACAATTTTTTGTGCGAATGGCAGACCAATCCCGAGTCCATCCGGTGGGACTCGTATGTAATATCCCTATTACCTTGTAGGGAACCACATTCAAAATGACTTTTGTAGTCCTAGACTTACTAGAATCCAGCCTTGACTATAACTTACTCTTTGGATGACCATGGTTAAAGCAAGCCAAAGTTGTATAGGATTGGTTACTCAAGAGTTAATTTTCAAAGATAATCACAGAAAATACGTAGTTGCACTGGATGCTATGCAACCATGTGATTTACACACACGACCGTATGTAGCAGATCCAATACATATGTTGGATGGGCTATCGGATGATGAGGAGGAGGCTTTCCTTAAGAACAATAAGGACCTTATCCAATTAGGTACTGAAGATTTACAGGCGGTAGCAGATCACTGGAGTCCGGTAGCTTGTGCGGTCGTACCAATGACCGGAGAAGCAGAAGCAGATGATGATATAATTATGGACGACATGACTTTACAACAACTATTGCAGCCAGCTGATGATTTGGTAAAGCCTTGGCAGTTCTACGTACCGGAAGATCAGTTGCTAACATACAATTTGGGAGATACGGTCAACCCGAGGCTAGTCAAAATTAAAGCAGGATTAGCAAAGAAATTCCAAGATGATTTGGTACAACTTCTTCGTGAATTCTCAGATGTTTTTGCTTGGGACTACAGAGACATGAAGGGCCTTGACCCAAGGATTTATCAACATAGAGTGGTACACAAACCAGATGCGAAACCCATTAAACAACCTAGTTATAGGATGAGTCCTAATTATGCGGCACAGGTGAAGGCTGAACTGTTGGAGCAAGTCTATGACAAGCCTAAGTATTGGCTTGAGTCCCACAAAGTCATAGAAGAAGCCTTAAAATGAAGACTATTTAAAGTTCACTTGTGAACTACCTCTTGTAACTTTTGAAGAGTTTACTTAATGTAAAAGTGAAAGAATCTTAAGTGGTTGAGTCCACTTGATCAAAAAGGGAAAGAGGAGCCACGAATTCTTGATTTGTGGTAGGTAGAGAATCAAATCAATCATTGATTGATTGGAGAGTGATTGAGGGAAGTTAGCCTCCCAAACTCAACTATAAATAGATGGCAGTTTTAGTCATGGTTAGAGAGACCTATGTGAAGACCTCCAAGAGCTGAGCTTTATGCCATATCAAGGTGTGATTACAAGGCACACATATGTATCAGTAAGTCATTGTATTTTACAAGCAATATACTTTCATTTTCATTATTATTTGGGTTCATATTTCCATGTTCTTGTGAAGTGTACTACTCACTGCCATTACTCTCAGTTTTCTCAATCAGATTGCAGAGATGTTTTCTCTGAGCTTGGTGCATCATTTTTAGTGATCTAACTTGGTAAAGTTAGCTCTATAATTCTACTATATGCTCACAAATTTTCATGTCATTTGGATGTTGCAATCTTCAGTTATGCTCATTTGAAGTCAACAGGGTCTGTTCATCTTCACTTCTCTGTCAGGTACCCGATTTTTTCACTTACCTTGTCAGAGCCATTTCTCAGTGGTTACTTATCCAACTTCAGTGATTTAAAACTTGTTGGATTCAAGTTATTGTCTAGTATAACCATACAAATTTTCATCATCATTGCCTTCCTACATTTTGAGTTATGTTCATTTTGCTGCTCACTGGTCCCAAACTGTAGCAGCCCGTGAAAATCGGGATGATGTCATCACTTGTTAAAACTCATTCTCAGTGTGTGCTTCATTATTTTTTATGAGATTACTCTTGAAAGTTAGCTCTTTAAGTTAACTAGACTTCCCCAAGAGGAATTAAGCTAAGTGCTGCTGTGCTCAGAGAATTATGTAAAACACTGGACAGGTGTATGAACCAAGAATAGCAAGTTTTCACCTCTGAGCTAACTCCAACTTATCTGTTTTGATCTATCTTTTTGTGAGTGATCTTCCAAGGTACATAGGGTGTCTAATACATCCATTGGCAAGCTAAAAGGACCCACCATATACTCCTGGAGTTCATTTGGCTGGTGTAGACTAAGGATTTTGCAACACCTCTTCATCTTCAAGCACATACCTATCCATCTCTTCACAGTGGTATCAGAGGAAGGTTGGACAACATGGCAAATGGATTTCCTTCATGAATTGAGAAATTGGACAGAGGTAACTACTCAGCTTGGTCATTAAGAATGGAAGCTTATCTCCAAGGTAGAAGTTTATATGGTTATGTGGCTGGAGATGAAGTTATGCCAAGTTTCAGGAACAAAAGTCAACCAACACAGGAAGAGCAAGAAAGATTGAGCACATGGTGCTCCAAGGATGCACTTGCAAGGTCTTATCTCCTCAACTCTATCTCAGATTTTTTGTTGCCTCACATTAGAAGTTGTAAGACATCTCAGGAAGTGTGGGATGCGCTTGAAGCTTTCTTTTCTTCAAGTACCAAAGCTAGGAAGCATCAACTATGGCTGGATTTCACAACTCTCAAGAAGGCTCCCAAACAAAATGTGACTGATTTTGTCACAAAGCTCAAGGACATAGCAGATCAATTGGGAAGCATTGGAGAGGTAATAGATGAAGAGCAAATTGTAAGGCAGGTCATCAATGGCTTGAAGGCAGATGACAAGTGGGAAGCATTCACCACAGCTATGGATTTGTACATGGACATGCATGTACCTGATTTCAATACACTCATTGGACAACTACTTACTCAAGAGCTAAAGGTAATCAATCTTCAGCTTTATACACTGATAAAAGCAAGTCCAAAGATAACAAAGGAAAGGCAAAGAAAGTGGATGATGAAGCAGGTGCATATCAAGCTAACTATGCAGGTAGAGGAAGACATGGCAGAGGTAGAGGAAGAGGAGGTAGACAAGGCAGGGGGAGATCCCAAGACTCCAACCCATGTTCTATTTGTGGATTAACTAATCATACAACTGAAAATTGCTTTAGAAATTCCAAGAATCAAAGAGGCAGAGGATACAATAGAGGAAGTTATGGCTACTCAAGAGGAAGGTTCAACAATTATCATGGCAACTACAACAACTACAATCATTCAAACTATCAAGGAGGCTACAAAGGAAGGAGAGACTACAATAACTACACAGAAGACTCAAACAAAGAGGATTCATTATTGATCATGAACATGGCTATGCCACAAGGTAAATCTGATGAGCATGTTTTCTACATAGATTCAGGTTGTTCAAATCATGTGGTAGGAAATGTGGCACTCCTATCAGATTTAGAAGATCCAACGAATAAGCATGAGGTACAAACAGGAGATGATACAAAACATCCTGTGGAGAAAATAGGCAATGTCAAAGCACCTGATGGAAACATCAACCTACTCAGTAAGGTACTCTATGTCCATACCATTAAAAAGAATTTGATAAGTGTTGGGCAGATAGTAGAGAAAGGGTTTCAAGTCAGGTTCACAAAAGCAGGAGCATTTGTTGAAGATCCAAGTCAAGGATTCACAAAAATTGCAAAAGGTGAAAAGACAGGTAGATTGTTCACATTTGAATTACAGGACACTAGAAACATTGCTCTCTTTAATTATGGTAGTCAGACACTCACAGAATTGGAAGTATGGCACAAAAGGTTAGCACATATTGGTGAAAGGTCATTAAAGCAAATTTGCAGAGACCAAAGTGTACTTGGACTCCCTAATTTTTCAAAACAACATATGATTTATAAGTGTAGTGCATGTCAATTTGGAAAGTCTCACAGGTTACCATTCATGAAGAAAGGTTATATGCATGGAGATCTCTTGGAGTTGGTTCATACAGATGTATGGGGACCTAGCAAGGAAGCTTCAATATCTGGATCAAGGTATTATGTCTCCTTTATTGATGATTGCAGTAGATGGACTATCATATTCTTTATGAAACACAAAGATGAGGTTTTTTCATGTTTCAAAAGATATTTGGCTCTTGTGGAGAATCAAAGAGGTAAATCACTAAAAAGGCTAAGGTCAGATGGAGGGGGAGAATACTTCTCCCATGATTTTGATTCTTTTCTTCAAGAAAGAGGAATCAAAAGAGAGGTAACTACAAGGTACACTCTTGAGCAAAATGGAGTCGCAGAAAGGAGGAATAGGAAAATTGTTGAAGCTGCAAGGTCTATGTTAAATGAAAAGCATTTACCTAATTACTTATGGGCTGAGGCTGTATCTACAGCCACTTACTTGATTAACAGGTTGCCTTCAAAGTCCCTTGATGGGATGACTCCATATGAGGCTTGGAATGGAAGAAGACCAAGCTTAGATCATTATAAAATTTTTGGATGTATTGCGTTTGCTCATGTTCCTTCACAGGTTAGAGGCAAGATGGATCCAAAGGCAGAAAGGTGTGTATTTATTGGATATGACAACAATCAAAAGGGCTACAGGTTATACAACCCTACCAACAAAGGATTCTTGGTAAGCAGAGATGTAGTTTTTGATGAGAACAATTCATGGTATGAAGATTCATGCAGGAAGGTCAATTTATCATATGATCTTGAAGAAGATTTTCCAAAGCTTGGTAGAGAACAACCAAAGATTGAAGAACAAGACACCTCAGAGGATGATGAAGAATCTCAGATGGAAAAGATCAAAGCATGGAAGTCTAAAGGTAAAGCCAAATTGCAGGAACTTGGACATGAGGCAGAATCATCACATCATGGCCTAAGAAGATCTATGAGGGAAAAGAAAAAACCAGAAAGGTATGGGTTTGACACCTCATTAGTAACTAAACATTCTATCTACATAGCACAGGACATAAACCAAGAGAAGCCATCATCATTTGAAGAGGCCAAAGCAAAAACAGAATGGAAGCATGCAATGAAGGAAGAGATTGAAGCACTTGAGGAAAACAACACTTGGGATTTGGTGCCCAAGACTTCATCCATGAAGGTAATAGGCTCAAGATGGGTCTATAAACTCAAGAAGAATTCTGATGGTTCCATTAACAGGTATAGGGCAAGGCTTGTAGCAAAAGGCTTTGCACAAACTCAAGGAATTGATTATGAGGAGACCTTCTCTCCTGTGGCAAAGATGCCTACTATTAGGGTTTTGCTTAGTATTGCCTCTTCCAAGAATTGGAAGATACTTCAACTAGATGTAAAGAATGCATTCTTGAATGGTTGGATAACAGAAGAGGTATATATGGCACAACCACCTGGTTTTGAGAATCAAGTTTATCCTGATTATGTGTGTAAACTTAACAAAGCATTGTATGGTCTCAAGCAAGCTCCAAGAGCTTGGAATTTCAGGCTTGTTTCATTCTTGTAGGACAAAGGCTTTCAACCAAGCAAGGCAGATCATTCACTCTTTATGAAAAAGAGTAACTCTGAGGTCATCTACCTATGTGTATATGTAGATGATATTATATTGACAGGAAATGATGCAGATGGTATGAAGAAGATCAAAGATCAGATGAGAGAAGAGTTCAAGATAAGTGATTTGGGTTCACTTACCTACTTCCTAGGCTTGGAAGTTGTCTACAAAGATCATGGTTTGTTTCTCACTCAAAGAAAGTACATTAAGGACATATTGGCAAAATTCAAGATGCAAGATTGTAAGATTGCAGGTACTCCAATGGAGGTCAATCACAAATTGAGCTCACATGAAGGTGAACTCATAGAGGACATCACAGCATATCAAAGTCTAGTGGGTAGTCTCAACTATGCCACATTGACAAGAGTAGATATATGTTACAGTGTGAGTGTGCTAAGTCAATTTATGCACACACCAAGGAAACCACATATGGATGCTGCCAAAAGGATTCTCAAGTATCTCAAAGGAACCATAAATGAAGGACTTTATTATCCTTATGTATCTGATTTAGGTTTGAAGCTATTTTCTGATGTAGATTGGGCTGGCTCCAAGGAAGATAGAAGGAGCACTTCAGGTTATCTTACCTTTGCAGGTTCAAAGCTTATTTCATGGTCATCCAAGAAGCAACCCAGAGTTGCTCTCTCTTCTACTGAAGCTGAATATAGAGGTCTTGCCATAGCTACTCAGGAAGCTATGTGGATGAAGACATTGTTCAAAGATCTTGGATTGGAGTTTGGAACTCCAACTTTTTTTTGTGACAATATGAGTTCTATTCAGTTGGCTGCTAATCCTATTTTTCATGCAAGGACTAAACATATTGAAGTTCATTATCACTATGTACGAGAGAAGGTTCTAAGCAAAGAGATTCAAATATCATATTTGTCCACTCATCAGCAATGTGCAGATATTCTAACCAAAGCATTGGATGGTACAAAGCTTTGCAAATTCAAGGCTATGATTGGTTTGCAGGTAATCTTGGAAGATTGAAGACCTCAAGCATACTTTGCTTGAGGGGGATTGGAGCAAGTCTATGACAAGCCTAAGTATTCGCTTGAGTCCCACAAAGTCATAGAAGAAGCCTTAAAATGAAGACTATTTAAAGCTCACTTGTGAACTACCTCTTGTAACTTTTGAAGAGTTTACTTAATGTAAAAGTGAAAGAATCTTAAGTGGTTGAGTCCACTTGATCAAAAAGGGAAAGAGGAGCCACGAATTTGTGATTTGTGGTAGGTAGAGAATCAAATCAATCATTGATTGATTGGAGAGTGATTGAGGGAAGTTAGCCTCCCAAACTCAACTATAAATAGATGGCAGTTTTAGTCGTGGTTAAAGAGACCTATGTGAAGACCTCCAAGAGCTGAGCTTTATGCCATATCAAGGTGTGATTACAAGGCACACATATGTATCAGTAAGTCATTGTATTGTACAAGCAATATACTTTCATTTTCATGATTATTTGGGTTCATATTTCCATGTTCTTGTGAAGTGTACTACTCACTGCCATTACTCTCAGTTTTCTCAGTTAGATTGCAGAGATGTTTTCTCTAAGCTTGGTGCATCATTTTCAGTGATTTAACTTGTTAAAGTTAGCTCTATAAGTCTACTATATGCTCACAAATTTTCATGTCATTTGGATGTTGCAATCTTCAGTTATGTTCATTTGAAGTCAACAGGGTCTGTTCATCTTCATTTCTCTGTCAGGTACCCGATTTTTTCACTCAACTTGTCAGAGCCATTTCTCAGTGGTTACTTATCCAAATTCCATGATTTAAAGCTTGTTGGATTCAACTTACTGTCTAGTATAACCATACAAATGTTCATAATCATTGTCTTCCTACATTTTGAGTTATGCTCATTTTTCTGCTCACTAGTCTCAAACTGTAGTAGCCCGTGAAAATCGGGATGATGTCATCACTTGTTAAAACTCATTCTCAGTGTGTGCTTCATTATTTTTTATGAGATTACTCTTGAAAGTTAGCTCTTTAAGTTAACTAGACTTCCCCAAGAGGAATTAAGCTAATTGCTGCTGTGCTCAGAGAATTATGTAAAACACTGGACAAGTGTATGAACCAAGAATAGCAAGTTTTCACCTCTGAGCTAACTCCAACTTATCTGTTTTGATCTATCTTTTTGTGAGTGATCTTCCAAGGTACATAGGGTGTCTAATACATCCATTGGCAAGCTAAAAGGGCCCACCATATGCTCCTGGAGTTCATTTGGCTGGTGTAGATCAAGGATTTTGCAACACCTCTTCATCTTCAAGCACATACCTATCCATCTCTTCACATGAACTTGATCGTTTATTGAAGGTGGGATTTATTGTGCCAATTGAGCATGCTGAGTGGATATCTCCCATAGTGATCGTCCCGAAGAAAAATAAACAGTTGCGTATCTGTGTCAACTACCGGAAACTCAATGCCGCCACTGTACCGGATCGGTTCCCTCTCCCTTTTCTGGACACAATGCTCGATAGGGTAGCAGGTCACGAAATGTATTCTTTTTTGGATGGATACAGTGGATCTAATCAACTGAGGATGGCCGAACAGGACATACCAAAGACAACTTTTATCACAAACTGGGGTGTCTATGCTTGTACCGTAATGTGGTTCGGTTTATGGAATGCCCTGAGTACATTCCAAAGATGTATGCAGGAAGTCTTTTCACCCTACTTGACCATGTTTATGCAAGTATATTTGGATGATTTTTCCTTGTTTGGAGCCACTTCAGCGCACCTGTATCATTTACGGTGCTGCTTTGAAAAATGCCGAGAGTACCGATTATGTTTGAATCCTACCAAATCAGTTTTTGCGGTCTCCTGTGGCAAACTGCTTGGTCATATCATTTCTAAGCAAGGCATATAGGTAGATCCAGATAAAGTAGCAGCCGTGTTGGAGGCACCGTCCCAAAGACACCGAAAGAAGTTATGTGCTTTCTTGGCCGAATCCGGTGGCATGGCAGACATTTATGGTGGTTAGCTCATTTAACGACACCACTTAATCGGCTGATGACCAGTGCTCCACGGAAGTACGAATGGACTCGAGAGTGCCAAAGTGCATTTGATCGGTTGAAGGTCTTATTGATGCAGGCCCCGATCCTGCAACCACCTGATTGGGAACAACCATTCCATGTCTTCGTGGACGCATCAGATATTGTGATTGGTAGTGTCCTCATGAAACAAATTGACAAATGGTTTCGGCCTGTGTACTATGCGAGTCGCCGATTAGCTCCTGTGGAGAAAAATTACTGTGACAGAACGAGAATGTCTTGGATTGGTATACTCTGTTAAGAAATTTTGGCATTACTTGCTGGGCCATAAATTTACTTTCCATGTGGATCATGCTGCACTGGTGTACTTGGTTAGGCAGCAGCATTTAGGTGGTAGATTGGCCAGATGGATTTTACTCTTATAGGAGTTCGATTATGAAGTTATTCATCGACCTGGCACAACACATGCCTTGGCGGATTTCCTATCTCGATTGGATTCCGGTGAGTCTCCGGTAGGGGTTGATGACACTACACCGGCAATTTAAGTTACTGAGACAACTTCTGAAGACTCTGCAGAACCTCCTGTTGCTACTACATACTATGATATGTTACTAACTTTCCTCACCGATGGCTGTCTTCCTTCTAATACTCCCCCTGCTCTGCGCCGGAAAATTGCAGTCTATAGTCGCCGATTCTGGTTGATTGTGGGACAATTGTATTATATAGATCATACTGGTGTTTTACTTAGATGCATTCCTCCACATGAAGTGGCATCAGTTATTACTATGGCTCATTCATTACCCTCTAGAGGGCACTTCGCATCTGATCTTACTCACCAGAAAATTTTGTAAAGTGGGCTATGGTGGCCTACAATGTACAGAGATGTGGTTCAGTTTGTGCAACAGTGTGATGCCTCTCAACGGTTTGGTCAACCCTTGCAGCGATATTTCTTTCCTCTTCAACCTGTCTTACCTTTGGAACCCTTCCAGAAGTAGGGTCTAGATTTTATTGGCACAATAATGCCACCAGTGATCCTCACCAACAATCGATACATATTGACGTGTACAGATTATGCCACTAGATGGGCAAAAGCTTGGTCTTTACGGTCTGCCATAGCTGTTTCGGTGGCAAAATGTTTGATAAAGGATGTCTTCCCTCGATATGGACTCCCTCTGGAAATAGTGACGGACCAAGGCACACATTTTGCCAACAATTTAATGCAAGTGTTGACTCAAACTTTTCAGATTATGCATAAATTCAGCTCACCATACTATCTACGTGCTAATGGTCTGGCTGAAAGTACCAATAAGACTTTCTTAAATATGCTCTACAAATTGCTTTTGGAATGTCCAGAACGTTGGGATCAACTCTTACCTGCAGTATTATGGGCATACCGGACCACGTAAAAAGTAGCAACTGAAACAACTCCGTTTAAACTTGCTTACGGTATAGAAGCTATTGTGCCAATGGAAGTAGTGATACCGAGTCTGCGTGTTGCCTTAGCTCAGAAATTGTTGTCGGAAGAATCTTTGCCATTTTGGTTGGATACGCTCAGATCATTGGATGAACACCGTTGAGAAAGCTTCATGACTCTCTAAGAAGTTCAGCTCTGTCAAGCCCGTAGTCATGACCGCTTCCTAAAAACCCCTGTCTTTACGGTTGACCAACTTGTTTTATTTTATAATGCTAAAGCTAATCGCGCTGCTGGGAAATTTAAAATACGGTGGTTCAGTCCATACCGCATTGTTGCGCAAGTGGGACCAGCAACTTTTCGGTTGGCAACCTTATCAGGTGTTCTCCTTCCAAAAGTGGTAAATGGTTCTAAGCTGTGCCCATATCACCAGCCGTCTGATAACCGATGACATATCCTTAGTCTTTTTCACGTGTCACTTATTTTTCTTTTTATCGCCCTATTTCGGTTGACCACTGACCGTAAACTCCTCGTTTTGGTATCTAACTATGATTAAACGCCGCCCGGTGTTACTGTTGCTGCGCATGCATGCATGCCGTAATCATGAAGGATATCTTGCCAATACTGCGCGATGATTAGGATTCTTGCCACCTAATGTTGTCCATGCTCTTACTTAATCGTGTTTTTACCATTGATAATCGTTGTTGTGATTGTGTGATTGTGTGATTGTGTGCTCTGTGTATTATGTATTATCGTGTGTACTTGTGCGCCATGGAAGCACTCGTGAATGTTGCAACCTTCTGTGCAGGCCTCACTCCCAAAGTGAGTGAGTATTTGCGCACCCGTGGTCTATTGGCCTTCGCTGAATTGCCTTGGCATTCAGTGGAGTGTCAACCATTCCATGCGCAGATCATTTCTGCCATCGCCGCCACACCTCCTACTGAGCAGTGTTGGCCCATTGCGTGTTTACCATCTCGTGTCGTTATTACTTTGGCTACATTTGCTGAAGCTTTTCGACTCCCTCGGGAAGGATTGGAGAATGGTCCACTTATTTTAGTGGCAACCATGAAAGAATTGTTTCCCCGGCACTCATCTAATGAGTATGCCGTTTTGTGTCGACCTGACCAGAGTGTACAGCTCTGCAATTTTTAGTAGCCACCCTGAATTTACAAAAACGCACATATGGTATTGCTCGCCCATTCTAATCGATGATAGATACCGCTTTCGGTGAGTCTGTAAATTTCAACTCCTTCTATTTCCGGTGCATTCACCGTGAATGTGTAGTGGTTATCAAACAAGTCACTAAGGGTGACCTTCCTCGTTCTCATCTACCCCATATCCTCACCTTCCTCTTTCCGGCGATCCAAGCCGCCAAACCTCCTCCAATCGCCCCCTTCTTGTTACATGAAGAATCTACTCACATGCTCCAGGACGAGGATGACAATGATGAAGAGCTGTTCTAGCTATTTCGCCGAAAACACAGATGTGTTAGCCCCTCTGGAAGTCAGGTGCAAGGATCCACTGTTGGTCATGAAACAGAAGTCTTCCACGACACGGCAACATCTCTTCATGTTGAATCATCCATTCCCTCTTCTCCCCTCAAACAGCAGGAACATGGTGCACACCTGGATGAATCCGAAGAGGTCTCTTCTTGGGCAGATTCTCATCAGCAGGATGAGACCACTGTGAAAGAAATTGTCGCCGAAATCATCACCGAAGTGATTGCCAATGCTGAGGTCCTGCTCGACAAAGCTGAGGTGACAAATTAGAATACAATCAGAATAGTCCTTGTGCCAAACACTCTTATCCCCCTTCCTCCGCCAATTAACTCTGTTGAGCCCGTTGCAGTGCCTACTAGTGCCGTCGTCAATGACATTCCTGAAGCACCTACTCCTCCATCCTCTTCTCCCAACTACTCTCCACCACCCTCTCCTCATCTGTTCTCAGCCTCTTCATCCTAACCACTTCCTGCTCTTCCTCCTCCGACTCCAATGTTTAATGAATTAGAATCTATGGGTCACCTCCTGATCCAATTTTCCCAGCAGTTACCTGTTCAATTGAAACTCGCAACCGAGAATATCAGGCAGGAATTGCAAGGTAAAGTTGATTTGCTTGAAGCCATCGCTCTGTTGCAAGAAAAAGCAAATGCGGTCAAGACAGAGAACTATGCCTTGCAGGTTCAACTTCAACAACTTCAAGCCCGGATCGCAGAGCAGCACCACTTGATTGCTCAATGCGATGCAACACATGCTGAGTTAAATGAACAGAATGTCCTTTTATCCGCTCGCGATGAAGAGATCAACCAGTTAAAACAATTGGTGCAGGACAAGGAAGATGCTCGGGTTGCTCTCGGCAATTTGCTGGCAGAAACTCGCGCCGAGCTTGATGAGGTAGTGCAGAAAGGACAAGAAATGGCTAACTTGGCCAAGCAGACTACTGCACAATTAAAGACCGCATCTGCTGATCTTTTTCAGGCGAATTGTGACTTAAAAGCACAAACGGGTCTCACAATTCAGCTTAAGAAAGAATTAGCAGGAATCATGAAAGAAAGGGATGCATATTATAAAACCATCCAATATCAAGCTCAAGAGCTGGAACGTAGAGAAAAGCATTTGGGATTTCAGGCAGAAAGATTGTCTAGAGTTGATGGTCAAATTGCTGATATGAAGGTCAGCAGAGATGCTGCGTTAGCCAACAAATTTTATTTACAAGAAGCATTTTTGCAGACGCGGACCGATGCACTGATGAGTCACGTTATTGCGGCAAGTTCAATCAAAATAGATGCACAACTGGTAGAGCCAGAAACTTTGAAGGTTATGTTGGATTCCCTGAAACAAAAGATCACCCAAACAATTAAATTAGCCAGAACTATGTACATACAAGGCATAGTTGATGAGCCTTAGTTTTATTTTTCTTTGCGGGTTCGAGTTCACCGTGCGTGCCAGTGTTAGGCCGTCGGGGATTGTATTTTATTTGTCATATATTCGTATGCACCGAAAGGGCGTGACGAAGAGATGTAATCTTATATCCATTAATGAAAGGGCATTACGGTGTTCTTCGGTGAGAGACGAAATCACCAGACTACCTATCTAGGCGACTGTGCGGAGACACTGTGTTACATATTTGGAGATATTTTGAGTATTGTTCTTCTATTCTTGTTGAATTGCAGTAGTTCATGCTTAACACAGTAACGTTGTCTTAACATTAATAAGTTTCTGCGACGTCGTGATTGTTAACTCGTGCAATAAGTTACTGTGTAAGGATAATCATAACCGGAAGGAATAGTAATTGTATAGTGAACGTTGTTGCCTTGGAAGTATAAGTTACTGTTTAGTTGAAGGTTAATTTGGGAAAATTAAATAAAGGGCCTCTGCACTGTGAGATCGCTAACCATCCCCAAGAACCCGAAAAGAGATTAAAAGTGACTTGACCGAAGTGCTTTTAACAATAGCTAGCACAAATCAAGCCATATCTCTCACCTCTGATGGTTGAATGTAGTTAATTGTAGGTTTTTTTCAAAGCTCTCAATGAGCTACATCCAATGGTCATATTTTTTGCTTAATCTGACAAGTGTGCTTCAAGTTATGAGTGGTAAGAAACACCAACTCTATAGCTTCCCAAGCTTCACACACACACACAACAATGGCAAAAAGAGAAGTGGAAGGGGTAGAAAACACCTCTAAGAAGACATTTCATGCATCAAAACATATACAAGCTCATGCGGAAGAAGATACACAGTAAAAAAGAAGCAATTCAAAATTTCTCTTGTTAGTTCTTCACAATGGCAAAAAGTTTTTACAAAGAGTCACAAAGTGACTTACATACATGTGCCCTAAAAATGTTCCTTTCACATAAGAGACTGGCACTTTTCCTCTAAAACACTAAATTCCTATTATTCTACAAAAGCAATGTTACAATCTTTAGGTATCATGCATCTAGAAGACTCCCTTTGAGCATTTACATGGTTTCACAATGGATTTTGGAAAAAGAAACTAGGTCATTTATGGAAAATTTTGGGGCCATCTTTTCTTTACTTCTTTCGTCTGCATCCTTGTCTTCAGTCCTCTACAACACTCTCCCCCTCTTAGTCTTTTTCATCCATTGATAGTCTTCTATGGGTTTCCCTGACACATAGTTAGAGGCTTTTCCCAATGCACAATTGGTGGCTAAACCTAGGATACATATAGCGAATGAGGCGTTTCCTTCTCATCACCTCTTGCTAACTTGTTCCTCTCTGACTTGATGCTATAATTTCCCTATGTCTATTTCTTTTAACCACATGCAACCAGCGGTCAAGGAGGCCTTCAAGATTTAGAGACAATTTGTTACCTTGTCAGAGCCTTAGTCCAATGCTTCTATATTTCCCTTAATATTCCTTTTATTCATATACTAGGGTGTCACTCTAGCACAATGGCAAGTACCAATGTGAGGATATCCACCTCATAAATGTCAATTTATGAAGACGTGAGCAAGTGATGGCACAAGTGCAAGAGTGAAAGCATACAAGCATGCACACACATACACGCACACGCGTACAAAGTAAGAGCAAATAGAGGAACAATGGAAAGCTTTGATTACAAAAGAAATCATTACAAGATCTCAAATCTCTAACAAGCCAACCTCAAAAATGAGCTCTCTAGCTCTTTTTATAGTTTTTTGAGCAGTTTTGGCCCTGTCCAAACCTAGTGTCCGACCTAGTTAGAAATTAGGTTCTAGAGCTTATGTGAGGGCTCAAACGGAGTCTAAAAATAATGAAAATTGGTAGGATGATACTTCTAATACTCCTCAAGCTTGAGGCTGATGATGAAGCTAGTACCTCCCAACCTAACTTTGCAAGAAGAGGTAGAGGTACAAGAGGAAGAGGCACAGGAGGTAGACAAGGCAGGGAGAGATTCCAAAGCACATCTCCATGTGCCATATGTGGGTTGACTAACCACACAACTGAGAATTGTTTCACGAACCCTAGAAATCAAAGAGGAAGAGGTTTCAATAGAGGAAGCTATGGAAGAGGAAGATCAAACAATTTCAACAACTACAACAACTACAATAACCAAGGAGGCTATAGAGAAAGAAGAGACTATAGCAATTACACTGAAGAGCAGGCACAAGAAGACTCACTTTTGTTGATGAACATGACCATGAGGCAAGGTAAAACTGATGAGCATGTGTTCTATATAGATTCTGGTTGTTCAAATCATGTAGCAGGAAATATGGCATTGCTATCTGACTTGGAGGATCCAAGGAACAAGCATGAGGTACAAACACGAGATGACACAAGGCACTCAGTAGAAAAGATTGGGAATGTGAAGACCTCAGATGGAAATATGAATCTACTCAATAAGGTATTGTATGTACCTACCATAACCAAGAATTTGATAAGTGTTGGATAAATTGTAGAAAAAGGTTTTTCAGTAAGGCTTACAAGAAATGGAGCATTTGTTGAATATCCTCAACAAGGGTTCAAGAGGATAGCCAATAAAGAAAAGACAGGTAGACTCTTTACATTTGAGCTACAAGATAGTAGAACTATAGCACTTTTCAATTATGGAGGACAAAACCTATCAGAATTAGAAATGTGGCACAAAAGATTAGCTCACATAAGAGAAAGAAGTTTAAAGCAAATATGCAGGGATTAGAGTGTGCTTGGGTTGCCAAACATATCCAAGCAACATACGATACAGTGCATGTCAATTTGGGAAGTCTCATAGACAACCATTTATGAAGAAAGGTTATATTCATGGTGATCTATTGGAGCTAGTCCACACAGATGTTTGGGGATCTAGCAAAGACCCTTCAATTTCCGGATCCAAGTACTATGTATCATTCATTGATGATTGTAGCAGATAGACTATACTTTATTTTATGAAGCACAAGGATGAAGTGTTCAATTGTTCAAAAAGTATCTTGCTCTTGTTGAAAATCAAATAGGGAAAACATTGAAAAGGCTAAGGTCAGATGGAGGGGGAGAATACTTTTCCCATGAGTTTGATGCATATCTCCAAGATAGAGGTATCAAAAGAGAAATTAGTACCAGGTATACTCTAGAACAAAATGGAGTAGTAGAAAGGAGGAATAGGACCATTGTGGATGCAGCAAGGTCCATGATTAATGAGGAAAAATTTTCCAACTACCTATGGGTAGAGGTTGTGTCTACAGCCACTTATCTCATCAACAGACTCCCATCTATGAATCTTGGAATGGAAGAAGGCCTAGCCTAGATCATTGCAAAATCTTTGGGTGCATAGCTTATGCACATGTTCCATTACAAATCAAAGTTAAAATGGATCCTAAGGCAGAGAAATGTGTGTTCATACGATATGATCTTAATAAAAAAGGGTAGAGGCTGTATAATCAAATTAGTAATGGTTTTATTGTTATTAGAGATGTTGTCTTTGATCGTGGTTTGAAGATGATTGCAAAAAAGTCAAGCTACCTTATGACCTAGAGGAAGACTTTCCTACAATTCAAAAGGCAAATGATCAACATGAGGATTCAAGTGACTCTAATGATGATCAGAAGAAACCAAGAAGGAGCTTCAAGGTATGGAGCAACAAAGGTAAAGAGAAGATGCAGGACTTGAGGGATATTGCAGAATCCTCTCAACAAATAATAAGGAGATCAACTAGGGAAAAGAAGAAGCTAGAAAGGTATGGATATGACACCTTTCTAGTCACTAAACACTCAATCTATATTTCCCAGGATATCAACTCAGAGGAGCCATCAACCTTTGAAGAAGCAAATAAGAAATCAAAATGGACAGAAGCAATGGAGGAAGAGATACAAGCACTTCAAGAGAATCAGACTTGGGACCTAGTTCCCAAGAACCAATCCATGAAGATCACTGGATCTAGATGGATTTATAAGGTAAAAAAGAATTTTGATGGATCAATAAATAGGTACAAAGCAAGACTTGTGGCTAAAGGGTTTGTTCAAACCCAAGGGATTGATTACGAGGAGACCTTTTCTCCTATGGCAAAGATGCCAAAAATCAAAGTTCAAATAAGTATAGCTGCTTCAAGGAATTGGAACATTTATCAGTTGGATGTAAAAAATGCATTCTTAAATGGTTGGATTTTAGAAGAGGTGTACATGGCACAACCTCCTAGATTTGTTGATAGTGTACATCCTGAGTATGTGTGCAAACTCAAGAAAGCTCTCTATGGTCTCAAGCAAGCTCCTAGATCTTGGAACAATTGATTGGTTACATTCTTGGAGGACAAAGGATTCAAGATGAGCAAGGCTGATTCTTCACTCTTCATTAAGAGGAATAATTATGAAGTTATATATCTATATGTGTATGTAGATGATATTATTCTTATAGGTAATGATGCAGATGGAATCAAGTAGATCAAACAAATGAAGGAAGAATTCAAGATAAATGACCTTGGATTGCTCACTTATTTTCTTGGATTAGAAGTTGTCTTTACAAATGAAGGGATCTTCCTTACTCAAAGGAAGTATGTTAAAGATATGATTGCAAAGTTCAAGATGTAGGATGTTAAGGTTGCAGGTACTCCTATGGAGGTGAATCACAAGTTAAGTGCTCATGAAGGAGAATGTATTGAAGACATTACAAGCTATCAAAGTCTAGTTGGAAGCTTGAATTATGCAACCCTAACTAGGGTTGATATCTACTATGGAGTAAGTGTGCTTAGCCAATTTATGCACACTCCTAGGAAACCTCACATGGATGCAACCAAAAGGATTTTGAAGTACCTAAAGGAAAAATTAATGAACGTCTATATTATCCTTACACATATGATTTAAGTGTAAAGCTTTTCACTGATGTAGATTGGGCAGGATCAAAAGATGATAGAAGAAGTACATCTGACAATTAGAATACTAAAAGGTAGGATCACCTTTTGGTGGCACATTCAAAATTCAAATTAAGAACACATCTATAAAAGACTCTGATTTTTAGTCGCGTGTAGTAGAGCAAGAAGAATGACAGATTGAGCTTCAAGCTTGTGGGTACACTAAGCCCACACATGTATGAGTAAGCCTACATCATCTCCTTTGTATCATACATTCATAATATTACACATTTGATTTAGATTATGCAAGTTATCTCATGTCTACTCTTGTTAGTTGTTAAGCTCTCATTTTAGTGAACTTTTTTTTAGGAATTCTTTGCGTATAATTATCCAATCAATGTATTTCAACTTTATGTATGTAGCTTAGACCTTCTAGTTCTAGGTTACCAAGTTTTATTTAATTTGGTTCAGTACTTTGTGAGATAAGTTCTTTGCAAGCTATCTATGTTTGCTCACTATCATCCTCCTAAAAAGTCGGGACTACACCCCTAACTTCTTAATGTGATTTCTCAGCATACACTCATTCTTAATTAGTGAAATAACTTCCTGTAGAAAGCTTAGGACCTCAATTAGATATTTCTAAAAGTTCTTGGGTCAATTGTAATCAATGAGTGAGTACTGAGTGAAATACTGAGTAGGTGCAAGTCCTAAAATAGCAAGTTTTTGCAACTCTTCAATCTTGGAAGTAGTCTATTTTGACATAACTATTTGAAGGTGATGCTCCAAAGTACATTATGGTTCCAAATGCATATTTGGGAAGCTAAAGATGTCTTTTAAGGTAATTTGAAGCTACATTGGTAGGTGTAGAGCAAGATTTGTGCAGGACCACCTCATTTCTGGAGTGTATCCAACCATCTCCTCACATTACCTGAGTGTTAAGGGTTGTTACTAATCCATCATACTTTGTACAAGAACATGTACACATCTTCGAGCCAGCTCTTCTGGTGTTATAACAACACCAACTGCAGCCAATTGATCTTGAAGATGTTTTATCCATTTGATAAAATCTTCAACCTTTTTAGAATCACAATGCTTTTCATTTGCCAATTGATTTTCTAAATTCTATATCCTAATGTGGTTCTTGGTCTCATATTGATGAGCCAATATGCCCCAAGCCTCATGTGCTTTATGATGGAGAGTGTTAATCTCCAAAAGAACAAGCTACTCCTGAAGTTAGAACACCTCTATATCAAGAGTAACTCAAAACCTTCACCAATTTGGAGGATTAATGATCAATTATAAAGATTTTGGATAAACTGTGAAGAAGATGATTCTATAGAAAGTCTGCTGCACATAACTCTCTCATTGACTTATCAAATGTGTAAAGTTTTTTATAAAACTTTGCACAAGGTGTTGCCTATAGTTTGTGCACCTTCTCAAGTTAAATCATTCCAAAAGACTCAATAGATCTTGAGAAATGGACTTAACAAGTCACCTATGTCTAAAACTGTTCTTCTGAGAAGTGGATTCAGAGACCTGTAACTTCTAACACTTGGTTCTCTCAATCTAGAACCCGTTTATGCAAATGCTTTTAGCCATAGGTAGCTTACCTTCCAACTTAAAGATTGAGTGCTTGCTTGCTGAAAACTTTACATTGTGGAAGGAGAACTGACCAAAACATTAACATCAAATTTTGTGCCTGTTTCATAAAATAGTGAACACTTCTTCACATATGAATGTTCCTACTCATAATTCTCACAGCCTGTTTACAATTAGACTCTCAGACTTTAACCATAGACTCATTAACTATGAAATTAGATGACTACAAAAGGATTCTTGAAATGATGAAGCACAGACGGAGAATACACAGAAACATCGGGCGCAATTTTTCTTCATTACCAGAGAACATTTACATCTGGATGAGAGAGCTAATCTTCATACTTCTCAAGAGTCTAATCACTTCTAATTCTTCTGAATTCTTGTATTCTACACTCTCTCATATTGCCCTCACATTTTTCCTTGTATATATAGGCAAATATTTACATGCTCCTGACTATACAAAAGTATAAGTGAACTATCTCTGAATTAATGTACATATGTGTACACATCTTCATCTTCTGGATATGCACTTCCTTCATGCTTCATAACTTGATCTTTTCTTCACTCCTTTGCTTCAATTCTTCATCAAAACATCAATTGTTGATTGCCATGCACCAATACTTTAGTATGTTGAACTAAAGTAAGCACTTACACTAGTGACAATTGCACATAATGTATTAGCATTCCACCTCTTCCAAGCTCTTAGAAGATCTGGATCTGGCTGAATCATCAATCTTGAATTTGTTGGATCTTCAACTAGTATAGGCTCTGGATCCAATTCCATCAGACCCATGATAGTGTCAAGTAATTCATAGGAGTCCAAAATTGCAAAAATTTTCAACTTCCAGAGTGTATAGTTGGTTCCATCCAGCTTCTCTTCAGTGAATGCAGGTGGAAGAATTTGAATAGGTGCAACATTAGCATTAGCTAGAGCACCAAGACTAGTGTTTGAGGATCAAGCCTCATGTAATCACTCTAAAGATCTACTAGTATTCTAGTTTGCTAGTAGGCTCAAACAATGATACTTCTCAAGCTATTCGAACCTTATGGCTTTGATACCATGTAAAACAATAGTTACACAATATAACATAGGAGCAGTAGCAGAGAAGATCACAGATATAGGAGAATCTCAACAATTTTCTTCTAACAACAAGTACAAAGATGATGGCATTGTCCACCCATGCACTCTCAAGGTAGAGCTTAAATGTTGATCTAGACAACTCTATATAGGGAGATACAAGGTATAGGTATGTTGGCTCAATTCAATGTCCTAGGTAGTGCAGAAGTCATGTATATATAGGATAATGGGTTGCCTTCCATGGATGGCTATACATGGGCAGTAGAGCATGGGCCGCCATCGCCCGCATAATTTCCATACACAACTTAGGCCAGTTGAACCGACCTTACAAATATAAATGATTTCTGACTTTGATAGGGAATACTCCATGGAATATTCCCTTTACGTTCATGCCAGGGGTGCTACCCCTGGACCCCCACCAGGGGGCCTGTTAGCACCCTGGGACCCCCCAACCGGGGCTACTCATCAATGCCTCGGACCCCATAGTTGGGGACCCTGGTAGCTCCCTTCCCTTACAATACCTTACATGGTCCAATATGACCTTCATCCAACATGCAAGTTGGGATTCCCATCAATTGGGTAATGCACGCTTGCTTCTCCTCATAATGGGGGCCTTACAAAATATGCATACAATCATGAGGGGTATACATTGATCATATACTAACAGTTATAGTGTTGCCAAAGTCGGCCATTCTTACCATGGTGAAAGGTCTCTCAATAGTGGTCTCTTTGGTTATACTCCCACCATGGTAACCCTTGGCTTTCCTTTCTTGTTGAGGGATGTCCTTGCTGATGGTTCACTCATGAGATTCTTTGAGCACCTGGTCCTGTTTCTTCTTCTCTCTTTCCATTTAGTTTTTCTTTTTGGGAAATAATGTCACAAGACCAGAAGGAGGTGGTTAGTATCAATAAAATATTTTACATATGTGAAGTGTGTCTCATGTGCCTGGGATTTCTCAATTGTGTCTATGCACAGCCATGTAATGTGGCCCTATATTAATGCACACTTTAGAAATGCATGATCTGAATGGTGCAAAAGACAAGGTTATGCCAAAGGCACACGGTTGTTGCACGTTGAGGCTTCGTTCTTCTTGTAGATGTTGATGTAGTCTTTGTTGGAGGTATCCAAGGGATTTCAAAATGACAACTGAGCATTCCTCCTTATAGGGATCCATTTTAGAATGGTGTTTGGTTGCGTATAAGTAACTTTTGACATCTTCATCTTTGGGTGGTTGCTAGAATTTGGTATCCCATGTGGTTGGCTCTTTGAATCTGTGGGTGTGACTAGTGTGTTTGGCTTCCAAACCCATATCCTTGATGATTTTCTTCTTACTATAATTGTTGAAGAGATGAGTTGATCTTCTTTTTATCTTTGTGCTTGGTTCTGATTCTTACTGCTTCTTGGCTTCTTTCTTGAGACTTTTCACATGTGGGAGGCCATAGGGTTTTGTGCATGTAAGAGTTTCTTGGGAACCCACATGTGTGATTGTCCTCATTGAGCTACAACTAATTTTTTAGGTACCCAAACTTGTCGGATACTTTGTGATTGAGCTTGTCCTAGTTTCTTGGTTCTTCTTTTGTCGTGGTTTGCATGGTTGGATGGGATTTTTTGTGGCAACATTGGTGGTTGCTCTTGGAAAACTTGTGTCCATTCCACTTGTGCTCTTGTGTTACTTTTAATGTCGGGATCAGGAGGTCTAATGATAACACAACCTTTTTTCTCAATACCACCTAAAACGAGGTGGTATTGAGTATTGTTTTGTAGGAAAGTTGATGGAATTTAATCCCTCCAATTTGCACACTAGAAGTGAAATGAACCTGAGACCTAGGTCCCTTCATACACCTTTTCTACTACCTTGAAAAAAACTCTAATTCACCTACCTTAGAATGATCTGAATCCCTTGAGCTTTTGGACACTCTTAGTGTGGTTCATAAGGTTTTTAACAAGCTATAGAAGACCACAAATGGATCTGTTAAGGTCAGTCAACAACTCTACATAAGACAGACTATGTAGAGATGTAGAATATCAAAAAATTAGAATTACAAAGATACACCAATTTCTCTGCACATAAAATTGATTTCAAGAATTTCTCTTAGGGAAAGTAAGATAGCTACTAAATGCACTTTAAATCTCTTGAATTGGATATGTACACAAAGAGTTACAATTCTTACAAGTAGACTATGTCTATACCTACAAGCGACTAGAGGGGGTGTGGGCTTGATAGCTCCTCCTTACTCCTCATATGTGCATATAACACCCTTCTCTGCATTTTCCTAGCTTGGACAACTATGCTTCAGCTCCTTAAGACTTGGATGACTATCTCCTTGAGCCTCCTTGAGTATATGTCTCCTGGTCTTCAAAGACCTACTAGACTTCCATGACTTCCATGGGGAGGGGACCATCCTGGTCCTCCAAGCCTAAGGTTGTCTACCCATGTTCTAGGGTTGTCGTAGCTTGATCCATGCCCAAAATAATCTCCACCATTGATATGGAGTAAATCCAATGATAGAAAGGTAGGATCAATAACCATTTGTTTGTAGCCCTTGAACTTGCTTAATCCACTTTTAAGATCGAATGGCCCACATCAAATATACTCTTTCCCAAGTTAAAAAACCTCTCCAACAAACCCAAAATCACAACAAACAGATTTCGTATGAGAAATTTATGCTAGTTCAAGGTTCTGGGGGTTAAAACAGGGAAACTTGGTCTCTTTGGGATTATAGCAGAACATGTGATACACAATACTTAGGAAGTATCAGTGATACTTGGGAGCAACGATACACGATACCAAATTTTCACGATACAATACCTCTATTTTCCATGATACAGGATACCACAACAAATGATACCACCTCAAGTGGTATGATACTACCAAGGTGATACCAACTTCCATAATACGATACTGCTATCAACACGATACAATACTGGAAGTCATCATGATAGGATACCTCTTGGTTCACGATACGATACGGACCTGTCTCACGATACGATACTACTATCAAGATGATACGATACCAAGAGATCTAAGGTGCGATACGATACCAAGTTCTTTGTGATATGATACCTTTGAGACGATATGATACCACTTGCTCTGACGATATAATACTGCTAGACCAATGATACACGATACCTCAGGTTTCGTGATACGATACTGCTTGTGGATCACGATACAATACCACAAGGTGCCTGATACGATACCACTCAACCTGTAGTCCATGATACCTCAACCTGCCCATACATGATACCTCGATGGTATAATGATACCTCAAGGGTGCAATACACGATACTCAACAAGTATCGCAATACACAAGAGTTCTGGTATCGTGATACCTGAACTCAACCAGACATGATACTTGGAGTTTTTGAAGTCCAAATTCAAAAACATTTGTAGATATGTGTACCTTATGTCCTCCTTGTCAGTCCTATGTACCTATAGATGCAAAGTCACTCTCCAAATCCCCAATACTCCACTCGCAATACCACACACATGTCGTTTTAGGCCACGATACTGCCACTGAGATTTTTTATGTTTTAGTAGCACGAACCTCTATATTTCATCAACACTTCAGCTCTAAGATCTCTCTAAACTCCTCACACAACAAAGAATGAAGAAGAAGAGGTGAAAATAGGGAATGTACAGTCAAAAAGGGAAAAAAATCTGAGAAGGTGAAGATGGGACGAGATGGTGGTGATGATGATGATGAAGGTGAAGAAAAACTCAGAAACTAAACTGAAAATGACTATTTTTCTACCTTCCAACATCACTTCTCTACATCTTACCATCACATGCTCATCCTCTAAGCTCTCTCCCCAGCAATGGTGCCAAATTTGGTGTCAATGTACCAACGTGAGGAGATCCACCTCATAAATGTCAATCCGTGGAGATGTGAGGAATGGTATGAAGATTGTGAGCAAGTGATGGTGCAAGTGCAGACTGAAAGCACACAGCATGCACACACATACACAAACACATGCACACAAGGTAAGAGCAAAGAGAGGAACAATGGAAAATTCTGATTACAAAAGAAATCTATTACCAGAGCTCAAATCTCTAACAAGCCAACCTCAAAAATGAGCTCTCTAGCTTTTTATATAGTTTTTAGAGAAGTTTTTGTCACGAGGAAGGAGATAAGGAAGAGAGAACACACACTCTCTCACAATCAAAGAGAAACACACACTTTGATTGAGGTAAGGAAGAATTATCTTCTTCTTCTTATTCTATTACATAAAAAGGAATGTACAAGAATGACCTAAAAACAAGAATACAACAAGTGCAATATATAAAGACCAGTACATAAGGAAAAACCTAATGTTCACAAATGAGTGAGCTGGCAAGAAACAAATGTGCTCAGTAGATAAATCTAGTACAGCTCAATGAAGTATCCCTAACATATAATGGTGTGACCACTATACATGTTAGAGAAACAAAAAACTAATATGTGTCATCCTAGATCATCACATGTTGAGCTTGATATCTCAACACTACCCGTCAAGCTCAATGTCATGTCCTCTAATCCAAGCATCTTCCAAAACTTCTTCAGCTTCTCTGCTCCAAGTGCTTTAGTGAAAATATCAGCAACCTCCTCATCTGTTCTCACATAAATAAGATCAATATCGCCTACTAATACCTTCTCTCTGATGAAGTGATAATGTACCTTGATATGCTTTGTTCTAGCATGAAAAACAGGGTTCTGTGCTAATTGTATACTGCTAAAAATATCACAATGGATAGTGATAGGCTTTTGCACTTCCACACCTAAATCTGCAAGTAGCATCTCTAGCCATGATGCCTCACATGCTACCATTACAGCACCTCTATACTCAGCCTCTGTACTCGACAAAGCAACAGTGGGTTGTTGCTTGCTCCTCCATGTAATAGCTACACTCCCAAGTGAGAATAGAAAGCCACTAGTAGATCTTCAATCTCGAATGCTACGAGCCCAATCTACATCGGTGTATCCATGAACCTGCAAATCTACACAAGCTTCATAAAACAATGCATAATCCAAAGTAGCACTCACATAACGTAAAGTGCACCTCAGAACATCCAAATGTGGCTTCTTGGGAACCTGCATAAATTGACTTTCAAGTCCAAGAGTGTAGCTAAGATCCTCCTAATTATGAGATATATCAAACTTCCCCAATTTTTTTGTACATAGTAGCATTTTCCAATGCTTCACCTGATGTAGTATCTAACTTCAAATTCTGATCTAATGGCATAGAAATTGTCTTACAATCAGCCATACCATAGTTTTGCAGCATATTCAAGGCATATTGCCTTTGTGACATCCATGTGCCTGTTTTTGTATGTATAAACTCAATGCCCAAGAAATAGTGTAGCACATCAAGATCTTTCACGTCAAATTCCTACATAAGAAGTTGCTTTACCTCTTTGATGCTTTCTTCATTATCACCACCTACAATCAAGTCATCAACATAAATAGCCACAATCCTGATGCCATCATCACCCTTCCTTGCATACAATGAATGACCTGCATCACACATAGAAAATCCAATGGTGGTTAAGTAGTCTGTAATCCTTGCATGCCATGCACGAGGAGCTTGCTTCAGACCAACCAAAGCCTTTTGCAACCTGCAAACATATTTTGGATGCTTTGAATCTTCATATCCTTGTGGTTGTTCCATGTATACTTCTTCCTATAACTCACCATGTAAGAAAGCATTCTTCACATCCATCTGATGCAAAGTCCATCCTTTTGTTGTAGGTAATGCAACAAGTGTTTTGACAGTACATTTTAGCTATAGGGCTGAATGTTTCCTCATAATCAATGCCATAAGTTTGTCCATATCATTTTGCTACCAAACGTGCTTTATACCTGCTTATGCTACCATTAGCATTGTGCTTTACCTTGTAAACGCACTTGTAGCCTATGGGTTTCTTTCCTTGTGGCAATGGAACCAGCTTCCATGTATCATTTCCATAAAGTGCAGCCATTTCTTCATCCATATCTTTTTCCCAATTTGCATTTCCAATTGCATTTTCAAAACAAGAAGGTTGAGCATCTTGTATTACCTTCGTCATGTAGGCACAATGGTGAGCATGTAACTATCATATGTCAATCGTTGCACTAAATTCTGTATCCTCCCAGATCTTCTTGTTCTTGGGTCACTTCTCCTTGTATCATCTACATGTGCCATTCTTACTCCTGGAGTCTTCATAGAGGGCAATCTAAGTTCCTCATCAAGACTCTTTTCTGAACCGCTTGAATCTCCATCAGCTTCTTCAAAACCTGCACATGTTTTATGACTAGCAGAAAGCTTTTCTTTATCTTTCTTGGATGTATTTGATGAATTTGCTGGACTGAAATTTCCACACAATCTTCCACTCCATGGATTTTAGTTCGAACTATTGCTTGATGATGCATCCGGTCCACTCAAAGCTTGAGATTCTACACTTGATTTTTCAGCATTTTCTTTGTCATTTGGTTCAAGATTCAATCCTTCTTTGGCATCTTCATAGAAGCTTGACATTTCATCAAATACCACATCTTTGCTCACCTTCACCTGTCATGTGAGTGGGTTATAACATTTATATCCCTTTTGTTCTCAAGGGGGTATCCAATGAAGACACATTTTTCCACTTTTGGATCAAACTTTGTCCTCAACTCATCTGGAACATGTACATATGGAATACAGCCAAAAACTTTCATATGTGATAAGTTTGGCTTTTTACCTGTGAACTTCTCTTCGAATGTAACTTGATATACAGCAGCAGTTGGAGTTCAGTTCATGATGTATACAGCCTTATGCACAGCTTCTGCCCAATAACAATGAGGCATATTCTTCTCAACCATCAAGGCTCTTGCTATTTCTGCAATATGTCTATTTTTGCATTCAACGACGCCACTCTGTTGTGGTGTGTACCTGCATGAAAACTGACATTGAATTCCATGACTTTAAGAAAATTGTTAAACTCATTTGACATGTATTCACCTCCTCCATCAGATCTTAATGTTTGAATATACTTCCCTATCTACTTTCCCACCATCGCTTTAAAATTCTGAAAGTGAGTGAATACCTCACTCTTCTCTTTCATGAAATAGACCCACACTTTTCCTGTATGGTCATCAATGAAAGTAACATAAAACCTGCAACCACCCATAGATGTGGTCCTTGCAAGACCCCAAACATTTGTATGTACTATTTCTAGCATGTTCTCACTAACATTCTTGTCATGCAAAAATGATGATCTTGATTTTTTACCAAATTGACATGCTACACATACCTTTTGCATCTCTGCAACCTTGAAATTTGGTAGTCCATGGACAATCTCCTTCGAATGCATATCAGAAATAACTCCTGCACCTTTTGCAAACATGGCTGCATTCATTTCAAGAATTTTCACGTTTAAGGTGAACATCCTACCCACTTTGTTTCCTTTGGCAATCAATCTTCCATCCCGTTTGTATTCCTCTACATGTAACCCATCAGCATTGAACCTGACTTGTAATCCCTGGTCAACCATTTGTCCAACAAAAACCAGATTCTTTGTTATATTGGAACATGCAGCACATCAACAAGGTGTTTTACCTTCCCATCCTCCATAAAGAGTGCTATATTTCCTGTATGCTTGATAGGGTGTGATGGGTCATCACTTGTTTCAACATATCTAAGAACTCGCAATTTTTGCAAAGTACTAAACCATTCCGCATGACTGGTCATGTGATTTGAAGCACATGAATCAACATACCAAAAATTATCAATTTTGAAACACCATCAGACATCGTATTCATCATGTGATGTTGAACCATGAATAGCTTCTCAGAATCATCTGCACTTGTGGATGCATAGTTGTTTTGCTACCTTTTGTTATTTTGATTCTTCAACCTGCAATCACATTCAAAGTGTCCAAGTTTACCACAATTCCAGCATCCTTTACTATCATTACCTGAATCATTTCCTTGGAAATTGCTACGGCCTCTTTGGCTCCCCCTGCCTCGAAACTGTCGTCTTCCTCTTGCATGATTCTGTTGTTGACTTTGGTCTTGGTTATTGTTTCCTCTTCCACTTTCGAAACCTCTACCTCTGCCCCTTCCTCTACCAGACTAGAATACCTGCTCAGAACTTGATTTTTCCTTAGTAGTTTGAATCCTCACAAATATTCTTTTCTTCAATAATCAGCATAGATACCAGATCAACAAAATTTGGAATATTTTCCCTGGTCTGTGTAGAAGCTCTGAACTGCTTATATGCAGCTCCTAAACTATGAAGGCGCACTTCCACCTTATCATCATCATCCACATTCATGCCAATAGATGCAAGTGAATCACATATGCTCTTGATTTTTAGAGTGTAGTCACTAACCGATATGCTCTTTTTCTCCAATGTATGCAACTTGTTCTTGAGTTGCAATTTCCGTGCCTTTGTATTGGTCTCATACAATGTGACCAAACCGTTCCAAGTCTCTTTCAAAGTCTTGGCATCTTGTATGTGCCCAATCATGCTATCCTGTTTGCTAACATATAGCGAATACATTATCTTTCGTGCTCCTTGATTCCATTCCTCATATGCTCTTGACTATTCTGCAGTCCGATTCCTCTCTGGTAACTGCGGAGCATTTTCGTTCTCTCCTTTGATGTACTTCTAGTAGCCTTTTCCCATCAAGAAATTCATCATTCTGAATCTCCAAGCATAGAAGTTGTTATTGTCTAGCTTATCGCTCATAAGTGTTGAAGATAAATGTACAAGCTCATTTTCATATGAGCCATGCTTGGATAAATTCACCAACTATAAAGATAAAAAAAAAAGTGGAGGAAAAAAGGAAAAAATAATAAAAGAAAAATTCTAGTCAAAATTCATGATGAGTAAGAGATACAATATCTTGCCTTGTAGTTAGTAGCATGTAGTGGAGAAAGTGGTGAGTTAAGAAGGAGGCACAAACTTCTTCACATGCTCATTGATTATAAAAGTGAAGTGGGAGAACATTCAAAACAAGGAGAGAAAGAGGCAAGAGCTCCCAGTAGTCGGATCTAGCCATTTCGTCATTTTGGTTTTCCCTTAGACTCCTTCCAGCCGCACGTCAGTTTGTACACAGCTCTGTTGCAGAGCTCATATCTCCGTGCATATGTAACCATTTTGTGTGTTTAAACATTCATTGGAAAGCTTATCTTGTGTAGCTTCTTCATATAAAATATTTCTTTGAAAGCTTATGTAATTTGTGATATATCAGTGAAAGCGTAAAGTCCAGTTTTTTAGTATACCTGTGTAGATAGGTAGTCTATTTTGGTCGGTTTAGTTTCCCAACCAAAACATATCCAAATTGAGTGATTTTTGTTTTCTTGAAAAACTCTTGGCATCTACTTTCACTATTGCAAATATCTCATTCAGATCATTCATACTCTATGAGATATCTATCATAGAGTAAAGTCCAGTTTTATAGTGTACTTATGTGTGCAGGTGGTCTATCTTGGTGAGTTGAGTTTCCTGATCAAAACTCATCCAAATTACTTGATTTTTAGCTTGTTGGAAAGCTATTTATGTCTACTTTCTCTATACCAAATATCTTGCTCAAAGGATATATATTCAGAGAGCTATCAGTCCGAGAGTGAAGCTCAGTTCTTCAGCATACCTGTGTGGATAGGTAGTTTATCTTTGACAGTTGTGTTTCCTAATCAAAACTTGTCCAAATTAAGTCATTTATAGCTTGTTAGAAAGCTCGCTTTGTCTAATTTGATTGAATAAAGCATCAAGTCCATTTGAGTTTTTTGTTGAGAGCAGCAAGCTATCTAAGGTGCAGATGTTTGTCCAAGTGCTGGACATACAAGGGTTCACTACACACTTCCGTTGCGCATAGGAGAACTCATTCTCCACAGTTGGTATCAGAGCGAACTTGATGTTGAAGCTTCATCATCAGAGCTAGAGTTGAAGCAAAGCAAAAGAGGAGCTACAAAACAAGAGGGAGCTTCACAAACGCAAGAGCAAAGGACTATAACTATTCGAGGTAACTCTCAAAGTCTTTGATACTCTTCAATGGCTGACTTGGGTCAACAAGTAGAGAAGTTGGACAAGGATAACTATCCCGTGTGGAAGTTTAGAATGACCAACTACCTAATGGGCAAAGGCTTGTGGGGTATTGTGAGCGGCGATGATGCTCAAGCGATTAAGGAGCTAAGCGATGCTTTAGCTTCTATTGGCACAACGGTTGAAGACGAAGATCTTGTGTGTTATACTCTCAATGGCTTGAGAGAAGATGAAAGATGGAAGCCTTTTATAACTTCCATTAACTTGAAAGATGTATATCCAAGTTTTGAACAACTAATCCCTCATCTTGTCACAGAAGAGCTTAGCTTTGGTGGTCCCAAAGGAAAGGACAGCCACAACCAAATGTTATATGCAGGTCGAGGCAAAGGAAGAAACTCAAGAGGAGGCTCAAGAGGAAAAGGAAGAAGTCACAACCACTCCAACTACAATCAAAACAATTCGGAAGACAACAAGGATGCATCAAATGCCAACACACAAGGAAGAGGTCGAGGTAGAAGTAGAGGAAGAGGCCGAAGCTCCTACAATTCTCATAAAGGTATAACATGCTATCATTGTGGTAAAGTAGGACACTATGCTAGTGATTGTTGGCTGAAGAATGGAAGACCAAATGGAGGCAATCAAAGGAACCAAAGCAACTATGCACGCACCTCAAGTGAAGGAAGCAAGGACACACTACTTGCAATGAGACATGAGTATAGAAGCTCTTGTAAAGATTACAAGAAATGGTACATTGATTCAGGTTGTACTAACCATATGTCATGCCAAGGAAGTATGTTCACTAATCTATAGGTACCAAGTGGAAAAGGATGTGTTGAAACACGTGATGATACTCAACACATGATTGAACATATTGGAGATATAAGGCTTGGAGATACAAGTAAAGCAAAGGTACTATCTAATGTTCTTCATGTTCCTACAATTTCAAAGAACTTGATTTCAGTAGGACAAATGGTAGAGAAGGGTTATCATGTCATATTCAATGAGAATGGGTGCTTCATAAAGAATCCAAAGGAAGGCTTCAAGGTCATTGCTCGAGGTAGAAGAGAAGGAAGGATGTTCACTTTGGATGTCCAACATCCACATGGAAAGGTCATGTACATTCAATGTGGGAACAAGAAGATTTCAGAGCTGGACTTATGGCACAAAAGAATAGGACACATCAACATTCCAAAGCTGAAGGACATGAGCAAACATGAAGTGGTAAGAGGTCTTCCAAAATTTAATAGCATTGGACTACATGAGTTATGTGAAGCTTGTCAACTAGGAAAGCAAACGAGGCAGCCATTCAAGAGGAGCAATTATGTGGCTCCAAATGTCTTGGACTTGATACATACGGATGTATGGGGACCAACCCAAGAGGCATCAATGGCTGGTAATAGATTTTTTGTCACCTTCATTGATGACCACTCAAGAAAGGTATGGCTGTTTTGTATGAAGCAAAAATCAGAGGTGTTTTCTATATTCAAAAGATTCAAAGCTGAAGTTGAAAAGGAAACAGGAAGGTCTATCAAAACCTTAAGGTCCGATGGTGGAGGAGAATACTTCTCCAAAGAATTTTCAGATTTTCTACAAGAGAATGGGATCAAAAGGCAATTCACTTGTAGGTATACACCACAACAAAATGGAGTAGCTGAGAGGAAAAATAGGCAAATTGCTGAAATTGCAAGATGCATGCTCAACGAGATGAAGGTACCATTGTACTACTGGGCTGAAGCTACCACAACCTCCATTTACTTGATGAATAGGTGCACAACATCGGGAATACATCACTTGACTCCAGAATAGGTATATTCCGGTAAGAAACCTGATCTTACACACCTTAAAGTGTTTGGATGTGTTTGCTTTGTTCACATTCCACAAGAAGTTAGAACAAAGATGGAACCAAGGTCAGAAAAATGCATTTTCATCGGCTACTCGACGGAGCAAAAAGGATACAAGTGTTACAACCCTAGAACAAAGGAATTAAGAGTCTCGCCAGATGTGGTCTTTGATGAACTAAGACCATGGTATGAAGATAAAGGAAAGGAAAAGATTCTTGAAGAAGATTGTGATGATTATGCAGGAACAAATCAAAGAGAAGTTCAACAATCAAGCACAAAGGCTTCAGGTCCAGAGGCATCTACATCAAATGAAGAATGTTCAACATGGAGGGGGAGCCATTCTTTGTCTCCAAATTCAGCTCATAGTAGAGCCGAAGAAGCAAGTGGTACTCCAAACAGTGAGGTAGATGCAAGTGAAGAAGAATATGAAGAGGTAATCACTCCGATGGTAAAGTTGAATAGGTTAAAGAAGCAACTTTCTAAAGGCAATGAAAGAAGATCTTCAAGGACAAGGTATCCAACTCAAAGGTTGAGTTATGATAGTTTTATGGCGACACATTTTGCATACATGATGCAGGTTATCAAAGACAAAGAGCCTGAGACATATGAAGAAGCTTGCACACAAAAGGAATGGAAGCAAGCTATGAAGGAGGAGATCAAAGCTCTCAAAGATAATCACACATGGGAGCTAGTGCCAAAGAAAGAAGGTATGAAGATTGTTCCAAACAAATGGGTGCTTAAAGTAAAGAGGAATGCTGATGGTTCACTAGCTAGATATAAAGCTAGATTAGTTGCCAAAGGATTTAAACAAACACAAGGCATAGATTATGATGAAGTTTTCAGCCCCGTTGCAAAGATGGGAACTATCAGAACCTTAATAGCAATTGGTGCTTCAAGGAGATGGCCATTATATCAACTCGACATCAAAAATGCCTTTCTCAATCGAGAACTACAAGAAGAGGTATACATGAGTCAACCGGTTGGATTTGAAGATGAAAACCATCCAGATTTTATTTGCAGGTTGAAGAAGGCACTTTATGGCTTGAAGCAAGCATCAAGAGCATGGAATCAGAGATTGGTAGAGTATTAGTTAAGGATACAACCCAAGTAGTGCAGATCCTTCGTTGTACATGAAGAAGGAAGAAAATAGAGAGGTATATATTTGCATATATGTCGATGACCTCATCATAACAGGAAACGATGTTACAGGGATTAAAGATATCAAAAGGAAGCTTGGTAAGGAGTTTAAAATTTTAGATCTTGGGGAGCTGAAATATTTTTTAGGAATTGAAGTTGTTTATGGAAAGAGTGGCATCTACTTGATGCAAAGGAAGTACTTGTTGGATGTTCTTTTCAGATTTGGAATGAGTGAATGCAAACCACTCACTCAACCCATGGACACAAATACAAAGATTTGTTCAAATGATGGAGAACCATTGGAAGATGTAACGACATATAGAAGCATTGTAGGATCATTGATCTATGCAAACATTACAAGACCTGATTTGTCTTATGTTGTTGGTGTACTTTCTTAGTTTATACAAGCCCCGACAAGTGAACACTTAAATTCAACCAAGAGAGTGTTGAGATACATAAAGCATACAGTTAATCATGCTTTGTTTTACAAGTTTGATGAAGAATTGCAGGTCAAAGGCTTTAGTGATGCTGATTGGGCAGGCAATAGAAGCAGCTCAGACAAGACCAAACAATGAGGAGACAATAGATAATGTAGAACCAACCCCAGACCTTTTTGAAGTCCCAGAGCACTTCAAAAGATATGAAGTAGAAGAGAGGAGGATAGCTATTCAGATGCCTAAAAGGGAGGCTAGAGAAGGAGAAGCATATGATAACAAGGAAGAAACGAAGAAAGTAATGGTGACCATGGAAGATGGAGAAGAAAGATGTACTTATATAGGAAAGGATGTGTCGTTGGAAGAGGAAGAGGAACTGATAAGCCTAATCCAAGAATATCAAGATGTGCATGGACCTACAAGGACCTCAAAGGTGTAGATCCATCCATTTGTTCTCATCAAATCCCAATAACACCTGATGCAAAACCATCAAAGCAATGCCCTTATACTTATAATGATGTCTATTCGACGAAAATTAAGGAGGAGATAGACAAATTGTTGGCAGCTGGATTCATTTACAAGATAGAACACATAGAATGGGTGTCACCATTAGTGGTCGTACCCAAAAAGAATGGGAAATTAAGAGTGTGTATTAAACTAAAAAAAGTGAATGCAGCCACAATTTGTGATAGCTACCCATTACCTATCACTAATCATCTCTTGGAAAGAGTAGCAGGGAAGGAAGTCTATAGCTTCCTAGATGGATTATCTACATACAACCAAGTAGACATTGCTATAGAGGACCAACATAAAACAGCATTCGAAACTGAATGGGGAGTCTATGCTTTTAGAGTAATGTCATTTGGGCTCACAAACGCCCCTTCTACTTTCCAAAGGTTGATGTGTCACATATTTAAAGAGTTTCTACGGAGGAGTATGAAAGTATATGTAGATGACTTATGCACATACTTGGGTTAGAGACATGAGCACATTTTGGAGTTATGAAGGATATTTGAGAAGTGTCGGCAATATCGAGTGTGCATGAATCTTGAAAAATGTGTCTTTATGGTGAGACAAGGGAAGATCCTAGGACATATCGTATCAAAGAATGGAATTTCCACTGATGAGGATAAGGTAAAGGTGATCCTAGAGCTTCCAAGACCAAAAACTACTAAGGAAGTACAAGCTTTTATGGGTCATTGTGGATACTATCGTAGATTTATTCACATGTATGCCATAATTGCCAAGCCACTATATGGATTATTAACCCAATTTACGTGGACGGATGAGTGCGAAAAATCTTTTAATGAACTGAAAAGATGATTAAATACAACACCTATTTTGAACATACCCAAATGGAATAAACCCTTTCATATCCATGTAGATGCCTCCAACTACGCAATAGGATGCATCCTAGCTCAACCTGCAGATGAAGGAAAGTTGGACCACCCTATTGCATATGCAAGCAGACAACTGAACCAAGCGGAAAGAAACTATACGACTACGGAACGAGAAGGTTTAGGAATGGTTTATGCAGTTAAGAAATTTAGGCACTACCTTTTGGCTAACAAGTTCAAGTTCTTTATCGACCATCAGGCCCTATTGTACCTAGTCAATAAGCCCTGTAACACGGGAAGACTAGTAAGATGGTTCCTGTTGTTGATGGAGTTTGATTTTGAAGTAGTGGTCAAAAAAGGAAATACCCACTTGAGAGTCAATCATCTGTCTAGGTTAACACATGGAGAACCACCTAACAGAGTAGCAGATGATTTACCAGACACTTATTTGTTCAACTTAGAGGTATGTCCTAAGTAGGCAGAAAAGTTAATTCCAATACTCACCCATGGACCACAACATCAAATCAACAAGGACGCTAGGAAAGGATTTCTACAATCATGTAACTTGCACATTGTGGCAGGAAGTGTGTATTTTAAAGAACCCAATGGTGTATTGTTAAGATGTGTGGAAGAGGCTGAACAGAAGAACTTAATTGAGCAAGCTCATGTAAATCGATGGAGAATGCATAAGGGAACTCAGGGAACAATGAGGGAATTAAAACGATTGGGATTTTATTGGCCAGATATGCCTAAGGATGTTCATGAGTATATTGGCAGTTGCTCCGAATGCCAAGAAAGTACTCTAGAAGACCATACATCATCACAATTCTCTACCATAGCACCAAATTGGAGTATGACATTGGTGAAGTTCTTAAAATCATGCGAGCATGAGGAAGGAGCAAGTCTAGCTAGAAAGCGATCCCTAGAAGAAATGAGCAAGGACTACGTTATTTAGGAAGGCAACTATTCAAAAGAGGAAGGGACAATCAGCAACGATTATGCGTGCATGAAGGAGAGTACTTACCTATATTAGAGATGGCACATGCAGGTGCCACAGGAGGACATTTTTCAATCGAAAGAACTATAAAAATGATTCTCTTCGCAGGCTTGTGGTGGCCAACTCTACATATGGATGCAGACACTTACGTACAGAGTTGTGAGGTTTGTCAAAGAGCGAAGTATCCTATTAGGAGAGATGATATGCCTTTAAGAC